>SKCR01046590.1:0-41633 GCA_019454045.1 Zanthoxylum bungeanum
TGACGGTGTGTCCGCCAGGATAAACCGAATTTTGTTGGACATGATAAGGTTAATCATGAGTCTCTTTGAGCTACTATTTCCTTCAACGGATACGCTAAACAGTGCAGAACTTATTTAGAATAGGTTCCATAAAATCTGTTTGACAGATAACATATTAGATATGAACAGGAAAGAAACCAGGTTTCTCATTCCTGTTAATTTGGGTATGCTAAGCATACGTTTGGATGATAGCAAACAAGAACCCAAATTGGATAAGTGCCAATTGTAGGTTATCCTAGGGATACCATAATTATAGTACTTATACACCTCACAATAGAACAATTAGATTGTTGCTCACCATGCGGTTTTCCTAAGAAGAATACCTATATGCAGTGGTCAGTGGGAGGATAGTAAAACTCGATGAAAATCGGAATAATACTGTCCAAGGCACCGAATCCTAATGGAACACAAATAGTTCATCAAGGATGAAACTATTCCAATAATCTTCGAATACACAAGAACCACGTATGTCGGAGAGAATCAGAAAAACAACCGGGGTATGGGTTTCTGATCTCACCTCATAAAGATGTCTATTTTATTGAGGTACACCAACTGACTACGTATAAAGAAGTGATACAAGGTATCGAATCCCTATTATGGCAAAGTGCCATAAAGTCCGAAGTGGATTCCATGTATATCAACAATGTTTAGACACTAGTTGATGTACCGCAAGGCATTGTGCCTATTAGTACTAAATAAGTCTTCAAGGAAGACATACATGGATGGCAACATACCAACGTACTAAGTTAGGCTTGTAGTGAATAGGTATCGTTATCAACATTGTGTTGATTACGATTGAACCTTTTAACTGCTGCCACGGTAAATCCGTTTGGATAATGCTTGCTAATGCTGCATGTTTCATTCATGAAATGTGGCAGCTGAATGCCAAAACTGCTTTCCTTAAACGAAAACCTTTCGGAGGATGTTTACAACATCTTGATGGTTTTTTCGAACCATAACAAGCAAACTAGGTTTGCAGGTTATTCGATCCATAGATGGATTGAAGCAAGCATTAAGTTCTTGGAATTATCGTTTTGATGTAATCATAATGATGTATGATTTAATTCAAAACAAAAATAATTCTTGTGTATATAAGGAGGTTAGTGGGAGCGCACTAACAGTGAATGTCCTGAGTAATGATGATATATCATTTCTTGGAAATGATATTCCCATAATATAATCGGTGAAAGCTTGGCTTTCATGATAACGACTATAAGTCGTAACAACGGTACTATAAAAGTTTGAATAACGGTACAGTGAGCTGGAAATCTTCCAAGCAAGATACTGTTACCGAATAAACAACAAATACGGGTTAATTGCAGCAGCTGAGGCAGCAATAGAAGCCATCTGGGTCAATAAAAAATCTAATTAGATTAGATATAGTTCTGTTAGCAGCTGAGCTAGGCGTCAACACAGGCTAAAGAATTAATGGTCTCATCGACGATCCAGATACTTATTTTGATAATCATCTGATTCTTTCGGATCATACATCGCGACGATATGATGATCGAATAAATCGCATCAGATGATATTCATACAAATCATCTGAGAAAAGCCTTTTCTAGCAGTTTGAGCCAACCGTACATAGTTCAGGTGTTAGACACTCGAGTGACTGGCTATAGGCCAAGTGGGAGATTGTTGGACAATTATGACCCATAGCGTCACTATTTGTACAGATCATTGTGTTGTTGTACAAATTAACTATGTGACAAAGGAGATTGCATTCTTATCATTTGTGATTAGATCACCAAGATATATAAATGATGAGAGGTCCCTATGATTTGTTCCTGGACGGAGAATGATATGAGACAGTATCAGTCCATGAAGGATAAATCATTAAATATCCCTAGTAAAAGACTAGTATTACACTTGTGCGCGTTGTGAGGGCACAACGGCATAGTTCTCATATATTTGGGTATAGGATACTCATGCAAGTGTATTAGGATGTTGTGTTTTACCGATGGTACGGGAAATAGCTTCGCTCTGGATAGACCCCGTCAGAATTCCATTAGTAGTATGACTATGTGTCTATGGAAGTCCAAAATCAGGGTAGGTGTATTTGGTCTTAACATGAGACTTGCACCGCTAATACTTACGATAATCAATATACTTTGGTTGCGGTCGTCCAGGGCTTTAACAGGTTCTGTGTACGCCAATGCTGGGTATATTGAGAATCGTAGTGTGTTGGGTGTGATGTCGAGATGGAAGTATCACTCTAGTCATAGTGAGATGATGATTGCGTAGGATACGAAACTTGTTCTCTAAATGCTCGAGCTATCGTGATATTATAACTAGGTCATGTATATCCGATTATAGAGACTAGTTACCAGACATCCGATATGTGCTTCGTACGGGGCAGACACAATTCCAGCCCCAAGCCTAGCACGTGATCATCCGATGCTGGATCGACATACACAATACTACGGTATACTACGCTTGATATAGATCACATATTCCTATAAGGATATTTCTGGAGAATTGGGTAGGCATGGCGCTTTGCTAGAAGCCAACATTGTCTTGTAAATCAATACAAACGTAGTACTAGGTACTTACATGTTCGGATAGTCCGACGACCGTATTTACTGCCAACATATCCGGGGATCTCATGAGTCGCTTCCCGAAGATTCACCGATGATGTATGACTCGCACTTTATTAATCTGGGATTAATTAGATGAGAGAGAAAATTAATCTGGGATTAATTACGGAGATATTTTATCTGGGATAAAATATTAATTAAAGAGAGAGAATGATTAATTTGGAATTAATCGATAAAATAATATATTTGATATATTATACGAAATTGGATTTCGACGCGAAATTAAAATTAGATTTTAATTCAGCAAATGAGTTAATTTAGAATTAATTCGTTAGCGACGTGAATAGTTATTTCACTAGGCGTAATCGTTTAATTACATCGCAACGGAAAATTCGTTAATTTGGAATTAGCGAACCCGAGCCCGAGGTGTTTGCGAGCGCATTTGCCTTTCGAATGCGACATGCAAGTCACATCAAGCGTCAAATCGCTAGTCACATCAAGCATCAAATCACATGTCACTTTGAGTGATGTGATAATTTGATTGATTGATTGAGTGATTGATGTGGTAGTTGAAAAGCATTAATGGTTTTGCGTTTTGACTTTTTTATAAATGGAAAATGGTTTTGTGTATTTGTTTTTGTTTTTGGAAAATAAAAATAAATATAAATATAAAACATTTTCTTTTCTTTCTCTCTCACCCACACGTTTTTTCCCTCTTCTTTTTCCTTCTCTCTCACACGGCTTTGAGCCATTTCTCTCATTCTTCCTTTTCTGGTTTTTGCCGAGAAGCAGTGAGAAGAAGATGAGTATTTTGTTGCAAAATACAAAGTGCTAGCACACACTTGAGTCATCCTAAGGTGATAGGGCAGCGTTTTCGTGAGCATGGAATCGTTTTTGAAGCTTGAAGCTTGGAGCTTCAATAGAGTCTTCCATGGCAGAATCTTGGAGGAGCTAAAAGAGACCAAAACCGAGCAGTCTACTGCAAGGAGAAGCCACTGCCGAGCTTCAAGGAGGGCTAAAAAGGCTTGTGTTCTTCGTAGCATCCAATCCGTTCATTGTGAGTATGTTTCCGCCATTCTCTTTTGTGTATTCACATGCGTTTTTTGTGCTTGATTTGATGATTCTTGGGACCTAATTAGAAACCAACACTTTATTCTATGAATAAAGATCTACTGGATAGATCTAGAAAGCTGCTTGGACTCTCCCAGAGCACGTACATTGACAAAGTGTTGAAGAGATTCAATATGGATCAGTCCAAGAGGGGACTGTTGCCAGTGTCACATGGCGTCACTCTATCTAAGGATATGTGTCCTAAAACTTAAGATGAGAGAGACAACATGAGTCAGATACCATTCGCCTCGGCAGTCGGATCAATCATGTACGCGACATGATGTCTCATATGCTTTGAGCATGTGTAGTCGCTATCAGTCTGATCCAGGTGATGGTCACTGGATGGCGGTTAATAATATCCTTAAGTATCTTAGATGAACTAAGGATGCTTTCTTAATCTTTGGAGATGGAGAACTTGAGGTAACTAGGTATACCGATGCAAGTTTCCAAACTGATAAAGACGACTGCAAGTTACAATCGGGTACATATTTTGTTTGAATAACGGAGCAGTAAGCTGGAAATCTTCCAAGCAAGAGACTGTTGCCGATTCCACAATAGAATCGGAGTATATTACTGCAGCTGAAGCAGCAAAAGAGGCAGTTTGGATCCATAAATTCCTAATTATATTAGGAGTAGTTCTATTAGTAGCTGAGCCCGTTCCATTATTGTGACAATAACGGGGCTATAGCGCAGGCTAAGGAACCGCGGTCTCTTCAACGATCCAAGCATGTTCTTCGACGTTTCAATCTGATTTGTGAGATCATACATCGTGGCGATGTGAAGATTGAGAAGGTCGCATCAGATGATAACATTGTAGATCCGCTGACGAAAGCTATTCAGCAAAAGTTTGAGCGACATGTACATAGTTTAGGTATTAGATGCTTGAGTGACTAGTTATAGGCCAAGTGGGAGATTGTTAGACAATTATGGCCCATAGCGTCACTATTTGTAAAAGACATTATGGTTTTTGTACAAATTAACTATATGACAATGGAAATTACATTTTATCATTTTTTAATTTGATTACTTTAATATATAAATGATAAAAGTCCTTATGATTAGTTCCGAATTACAAGATATGAGACAGTATCAATCCATAACGTTTTAATCATTAAATATCCATAGTCGTAGTATTATCGAGACTAGACATCTATAATGCGGAATAGACTAGTATTGCACTTATGCGTGTTATGGAAGCGTAACAGCAGTTCTCATATATTTAAGTATTGGATACTTATGCAAGTGTGATAAGAGGTTGTGTTTACCGATTATACGGAAACAGCTTCGCTCTAGATAGACCCCGCGGAATCCCATTGGTAGTATGACTACGTGTCTATGGGAGTCCGCATCAGGGTAGGTGTATTTGGTCTTAACCTGAGACTTGCATCGCTAGTACTTGCGACAATAAATACGCTTTAGTTTTGGTCGTCCAATACTTTAACAAGTTCTGTGTATGCCTCTTCTAGGTTTATTGAGAATCGTAGTGTATTGGGTGTGATGTCAAGATGGAAGTATCACTTCAGTCATATGGAGATGATGATCACGCAAGGATACAGAACTGGTACTCTAATGGTTGCAACCATCAGGATAATATGACATGGTCATGATTATCCGATTAAAGAGACTAATTGCTTGTAATCCGATATATGTTTCGTACAGGGCAGACACTATTCCAGCCTCATGCCTTGCATGTGACATCCGATACTAGATCGTAATACGCAATACTACGTATACTACGCCTGATATAGATTATATATTCCTTTAAGAATATTTCTGAAGAGTTGGGTAGGCACTGTGCTTTGCTAGAAGCCAACCATGTCTCGTATATCGGTAAAAACGTAGTACTAGGTACGTACGTGTTCGGATAGTCCGACAACCGGATTTGCTGCCAACATATCCAGGGATCTCATGGGTCGCTTCCCGAAGATTCACCGATGACGTATGATTCGAACATAATTAATTTAGGGTTAATTACAGAGAGATTTTATCTAGGATAAAATACTATTTGAAGAGAGAGAGCGATTAATTTGGAAATAATCGATAAAATAATATATTCGATATATTAAACGAAATTAGATTTCGTCGCGGAATTAAAATTGGATTTTAATTCGGGCGAACGAGTAATTTAGAATTAATTCGCTAGCGACGTGAATAGTAATTTTGCTAGGCATAATTATTTAATTAAATTTGATTTAATTACGTCGCAACGGAAAAATCTTTAATTTGAAATCAACGAACCCGAGCCCGGGAGTGTTTGCGGGCCCACACGGATTTTGAAATTAGTGGGACCCACATGTCACATCACTTGTCACTTTAATTACTTTTTCGTGATGGGTTTTGGTGAAGGAATGATGGTGACTTGTATGACACATTTGTGTGTAATGATGGGAATGACTTTTATCAAATTTTGAGATTTGGTATATCATTTGATTTTTTGAATATCAAATACACAAGTCAACAACACAACTTCAACATTTTTCTCTCTCTCTCACGACATCACTCTCCATTTTCTCTCCAATACTTGGCTTCGCCGAAACAATGAGAAGAAGAAGAAAGAATTTTGTTGCAAAAATTTTCTAGTTGCTAGCACATTCAAAGGATCATATAAGGTGTTACGGAAACCTATCATGAGCTTGGAATCATCATCAAAAGCTTGGAGCTTGGATTTCACTTTCAAATGAGACCTTGGCCGAAACTTCAAGGAGGAAAGTTTTGTATTTGACGCATCCAATATCCGATCAAAGTGAGTTATTCCGCAAATTCTTCTTTGAGTATTCACATATTTCATTGCTTAAATGATCTTGGGACACTTTAGAAACCAACAGTCGCCACCCAGTGTGAACCGGGAAATGATTTAAGGCCGCACTCACCCCTCGCAAGGGAAGACCTAAAACCATTGGGTTCGGAATGGTCTCTTACTTATGCCAATTGTAATGAAAATATTTATGCAATAGTATAACCAAGTGTTATGCAACACATGCAAGATAATGTAATCAACACACAAGATTGCACACTCATAAACATAAATAAAAATAAGGAAAATGCATGATTCCATAAACAAAATCAAAAAAACCAAAGAAGTGCGTGAATGTAAATAAATAATACCAATAAAAATGGGCATTAATAATAAAGAGAGATGATCAAGTGCATAATGTAAAAAAGGATGACTAAAGAGACAAAATATGCATTGAACATGATAAAAGAATATGTCCAGTGTGCGTGCATTCGAGTAGCGTTCGGAAACGCGTTCGAACGGGATAAGGCCAAATGCATACGTTCGAGTAGCGTTCGTAAACACATTCGAACGGGACTAGATATCATGCATGACAAGACAGAATGCATGCGCATTCATATAGCGTCCGGAAACGCGTTTGAACAGGGTGAGGCCGAATGCATGCGTTCGTGTAGCTTTCGGAAACGCGTTCGAATGGAGAGAGACATAATGCATACGTTCGTGTAGTGTTTGAGAACGCATTCGAATGAGATTACCAAAGTGGCGTCTAGAATGACATAAACACATGCAGAAATATTTCCCAATCGGTACGTGGAGTTGTATCCCAAGTACAGACCGCACTACCGTCCATTCGGATTCAGCTATAGAATTTATGTCTGGGTTTCCATCCGATATACCGCGAGAGGCAACACTCAAGCATAAACACGGCATGAATGCGAAAACAAAAAGTGAAAAATAACAACCAAAAAAGATGAATAGCGAAATCAATAGAAGAAGGGCGCAGCGAACTGTGGTAAGGTAGCCTTTAGGCATTTCCCTCGAATAGAGGACCTTTGCCCCACATGATAGCCCATGCGCATTAAGTGAAAATGCATGAATAAGCAAAGTAATGATATACAAAAGGTAAATAACGGAATAATAAAAGGCGCGGTAAACACTACAAGAAAAAAGGCCTTTACTGACACTAAGGTTAGTGACACTAGGCTAAAAGTGTCAGAAACGACGTGTAAATGGGCCTATTTTCGTGTTTTCACTAAATATCAATAATACTGACACTATGGTATCAGCGATTTTAGTGTCAGTAATTACTATTACAATAGTATCAGTAAGAAATAAAAAAAAAAAAAACGCGTAGTCGTCTGGAGTCGAACCAACACCTCGCGGAAGTGACGTTTTTCGCATATATTACTGACACTAGAGTATCAGTAAATTTAGTGTCAGTAATTAATGATACCTTAGTATCAGTAAAAAATTAAAAAAAAAAATTATTCCTTAAGTCTGCTGGGACTCGAAATTGTAACCATTGATATAAATTTTTTTTTTATGTAAGGCTTTACCACTGGGCCAAATCGTGACTTTTGTTCCTTAAACCGCGGTTTATAAAAATATATATGTATTTGTCGGGTCAAAACCTGAACCGTAGTTACCAAATCAATCTTAGTAATTTAGGGTTCCTCTCAAAATTGTACCCAAGAGGGCTTCTAAAGACAGATGCCACCTGTAGGCACTGCATTTTTACATATAAGTCCCGATGATGAGTCTCGTATGGAGACACTACCTCTTTGATTGTGAAAGCCGCGGGAAACGGACGGGAAGGGTAAAGTTGGAAATTAGCATTTGTCGGATTTTAACTCGCTGGTTTCGCTTCGGGTTCGCTTGTTGGACCTCGCGCTTTAAAATACATCACTGACCCAAACCTATTAAAACACATCCAAATAAAATAATTAAAACATTTAAAACACACTCCAAATTAAATAATTAAAACATTTAAAATATATGTCTCAAATTAAACTTAAATTAAATTAAATTAAAACACATTCACAATTAAACCTAATTAAATTAAATCAAAACCAATTAATAACTAATTGAAATTTAATTAAAACTAAATCTAATAATCAAACCAAATTAATTAAAACAAATTAAATTAAATTAAATTAAAGCTAATTAAAATTAATCTAAAATACAATTGAATTAAATTAAAGCTAATTAAACTAAAATTAAAATCAAAAAATCACTTCCAAATTAAAATCAAATTAAAAATCACCACCTAAATTACATATTTCTTACCTAACATAATACACCCAATTAATTGATATTATTTTCCTAATTAAACCATGAAAACCCTAATTCCCTCAATTATATCATCAACATAAAAAACCCTAAGCGCTCTCCTCTACACACTCTAATCTCCACGGCAGTGACCAAAAAAAATATACAACAAATGAAACCCTAAAGACACCGTAGATCTTCTCTCCTCCATATTTTCTCTCCTCTCTGACGGCCATAACAAGCAGCCTCACAGCTTTCCAACGCCCAAAGCAACCCCTTCTTCATCGCCAATAATTCATCTTATGCCACATTTGCACTGCCCCTTCATCAAATCAGTCACGAACCAGCCCACTTCCTACCCTTAAACAGACCTCACCCTCACAGCCACGACACCTGCTTCTTGACTCTCACTCACATACGGCATCAACACTTTCGAAGCTCCTGCACGGCAGAGGAACACTCAAACAAACGCAGACACAAACCCTAGGAGACACTCTCCCTCTCGGCAAACAATGAAAGAACCCTAATCACGCTCCAGCGCACACTGCTCACAAGATCCACACACGGCGATTCACCATATTGAAGGTAACACATATCAAAGAACCCTAAATCTCTCTTGGATCTTGGATTCTCTGTTGCGCTCTCTCAACCCACTCATGCCTGACCAAAAATCAACAACACACACATACTAACTGAATAAAACAAGATCTCACTGAGCCAAACACTCAACCTTAAGCCACACATACATGTAGCCCATCACGTAAGCAATAAATTGATTCACGCCAAAGTAAGATACACACGGCACTTACACACTCTCACCAAACCACCATCACACACGGCTTCATCTCTTATCCACACTGCACACATTGCCTTCATCAAACCTTCTCTACACTGCCTTTACCTTGCCGCAAGCCCAAATCATCCACTGCCCCTATTTCAGCTCCATATTCATGACAATACAGCCCCCTGCACTACAAGAAAAAAGGCCTTTACTGACACTAAAGTTAGGGAGTTTGATATTACTTAATTGCATAACCCATCTGCAGAGCTTTCTGGACAAGAATTTTGGTGGGGTTTATAATCTAATTCAGCTGCTCACTTGCTGTGATAAGGTGATTGTTTAATGTTTAATGTTTAATATTTTACAACCTTACTGATTTACAAAGTATTCTGTTCTTCCAAATCCAGCAAACGGTGCCAAATTTTGATGGTCAGAGTTTCATGTCTGGTTTTACTAGAATTTATGTAGATTTCGAACTGACATATAGAGCTGTTGGTAATATTATCAAAATGTAAAAAGTAGATTTCTAACAAAAGAAGTTTCACAGGATCATTGTTTAAAGCACGCTTCAAAAAGTTTTATATACCACCAAGTGCTCGGGCAGTCCTCAAAGTGGAAAGGTACACAAATTTTATGATTTTCTATATTAAGTTAGTGCATCTTATGGAGGTAATTGAAGGGCTTGTACAGTTCTTTAGTGATTTCCTATGTGTGATGCCTATTTTGATAGTTTATGTGTTGAAGTTTAATGTTATGTATTGTTATGCTTCGGCTTATCTTTGACTAGCATGCCGGTTTTTGGTGATTGTTTCCCTTTTGTTTCTATCTAGTACGTTACTGGGATTGTGCATGGCCACATGGAATTCAAACTTATAAACTGAAAAAAAAACCAACAACTTATGAATCTAAGCACTAAAGATATAATAAACTGTTTGCTCATTGTTTTAACCTAATGTATTCAAGCCAATGTTCTTCGTTATTTTACTCTAATGTATGTTTTCTTTAAACCTTTGAAACTAATTATGAAAAATTTATAAACTTACATCGACAAGGTACATATTATGAACAGGTTAGGTACGTAAAATGGACAAAAAATGGATATATTGTGATAGACTTTCCAGTGAATATCGTGTTGGAGTTGATGAATTCTGGAGTTTGCAATTCTTAATCTGAAAATCGAATGTTAATTAGATGTCCTTGCGCCCGTTGTTGCAATATGGAGTTTCATACTCCTAAAGAGGTGAAGCTTCATTTGTTTCAGAAAGGCTTCTCCAAACGTATTAGTTTGGACTTGGCATGGTGAATCTAAACCTGTATCTCCTTCTGAAAATTGCCAAGACCTTCACAAAGTCAACGTTTCAGATGTCATGACTATAGTGATGTAGTTGATATGGTTCAAGAGCGCGTATGAGCAATGTGATAAAGATCATAGCTCTTTCACAGATATGCTTGAAGATGCTGAAAAGCCATTATATCTAGGTTCTAAACATTCAAAGTTATCGGGTTTAATGAGACTGTATAATGTCAAAGGGAATTATGGGTGGTCTGATAAAGGATTTTCAGCTTTGTTTGAGACTGAAAGTTAAAACAATCATGATGTAAAATATTCTATTAACAGTGTCTCAATGTTCTCTATGTCAGACATGAACTTGGAGATAGTTTTTTACCTGATGAAGTTTTGCCATGTTCTGATTGATACTTGTTGAAACCTTTGGGGGATATGGCCACCGTCATCTGATGTGCTTTGAGGTGCAGCATGAATGCTATGGAAGCAGTATTTGATATATTGAGATCTAACATTGTTATCTCATCTATTTTTATGGCAATTACCTGGAATGTTACATTCTAGTACATTTTGAGCTTTGAACTTTTAGTTTCCAGGAATTCCATAATGAACAACTATCTTGTCATCTTGATTTGCTTCCTGCATTTGGAAACAGTATTAGATCATGTCATCTGATAAACTTCATCTGGTTCATGAGATCCTTTTATTTCAGTTTTATGTCCGTCTATATATATATGTGTGTGTGTGTGTGTGTGTTATTGATTTGTTTGTTTTGGTGATTATGTAGCGGTATGAAAGATACAACTTGTTATTATGGATGCCATTTGGTTTTTTATATGCATGCTCTTAGGTTGTTGGTATGGTTATTGTCAATAAGTGCTTTATGTGACAAAAATTATATTAGGGTTATATTTTGTATTTTTATTTGGATGTATTTAATGTTTTTATTTTGAAGATATCGATTTTTTTGGAAGTCCATCTAATTCTTAACATTGGTTTATAATTTCAGATTTTGTGCCAGATATCATATTGTTGGGGGATTGTTGCAGGCTTCTCAACAAGTATCATGAATTTTAGTGGGGGCATGACATTTTGATGGACTTTAAGAGTAGTTTTTGAAATATATATATGTTAATTTAAAGATTGTCTATGGAGTTTTTGTATTCATCATGTGATACTGTTGAATTGATTAATACGATTAATCTATTATATTGCGATTTTATATAAATGTAATTTTTTAGTTTTTTATTTCATTGAGTTGGTATATATATATATAATATATATATATTTTATGATTAATTTAATTACAAAAAATAAGAATATAATTGTGAAATAATACCGATTTTTAAATTTTTAAAAGCTATTGACGGATATTGATCCTATAGTAACAATAATTTACGACACTTAAAATCAAATATATGCGATATACTGATACTGCAGTAACAAATTTACTGACACTATAGTATCACTAATACTGATGATATAGTGTCAATAATTTACTGACACTAAAATGTGTGAGAGATTACTGATACCATAGTGTCAATAATTTTCTGATACTACAGTATTAACGTTTACTGACACTAAGAATCACTGACACTAGAAACTAGTGTCAGAGATTTCTGGCTGCAGCAACACTGACACATTTATATAGTGTCAGTAAAACCCTTTACTGACACTAATTTGTATCAATAAAAGCCTTTTTTCTTGTAGTGAAAACATCGTGGTAAGGTAGCCTTTAGGCATTTTCCTCGAATAGAGGACCTTTAATCCACATGATTAGCTCATGCGCATCAAGTAACAATGCATGAACAAACAAAGTAATAATATGCAAGAAGTAAATAACATAATAATAAAAGAGATGCGACCGAGGCCGACATCTATATGGGACTTCGTATGCCTGACTGAACGTATTCCACATTCAATCAAACATACTTCGTTCGGCGCGGTAAAATGTCATGGTAAAGGTAGCCTTTAGGCATTTCCCTCGATAGAGGGACCTTTAATCCATCATGATTAGCCCATGCGCACGAGATAGCAATGCATAAATAAATAACATGCGGAAAGTAAATAACGAAATAATAAAAGAGATGCGACCAAGGCCGACAACTATGTGGGACTTCGTATGCCTGACTGAACGTATTCCACATTCAATCAAACATACTTCGTCCGGCGCGGCAAAACATCGTGGTACAGGTAGCCTTTAGGCATTTCCCTCAAATGAAGGACCTTTAATTCAACGTGATTACCCCATGCGCACTAGATAGCAATGCCTGACTGAACGTATTCCTCATTGTTTTTTATGTTTTTTGCTGCTGTTTGCGTGTCTGTTTTGGACGCTGTTTCGGGGTTATTTTTGGGGCTGGTTTGGACTGTTTTTTGGTTGGTTTGGGGGCTGATTTGCGGGTGATTTTTTGGATTGTTTTAGGGTTATCTGGCCACTGTTTTGGACATGGTAAAGGGGCAGTTTTGTAGTGATTAAAGTGTATGTGGGAGGCTGCTACTATTTTTGTTTGTTTGTGTTTTGTTTGTCGGTGGAGTTGTGCGTTTGTTGCTTACGTGATGGGCTTGTGTATGTTTTACGTTGAGACCTGTGTGTGTGTGTGTTGAAGTGAATGGCCGAGGGACGTGTGTGTGTGTGTTTTAATATGTAAGCTGTGTGCGTGTCAGTGAGGCAAGATACGTGTCTTTGGGTTTGAATTTATAAGTGGCGTGAGGTGTGTTTGTGAGTCTCTAAGTGTGTTTGATGTGAGTGTCCGTGAAAGTGCTTTTGGTTTATGTGTGGCTTGTGTGAGAGTGTCTGACGTGTGTTAGTTTTGCCGTGTATCTCTCTAGGTGTCTTTAGGGTTTGATGTTTTGTTTGTGTTTAGGGTTTTTTGGTTTGATGATAATTGCTGTGTGAGTCGGCCGTTAGGTTGAAAGAAAAGAATAGAAAGAGAGAGCCGTGTATCAAAAAGAGAGAAGGGTCACGTGTTTTGTTTTGAGTGTGTGTTTCCTGAGTAGGGTTGATTTGTTTTGTTGTTATTCGGTCAGTGGCTGGCTGTGGTTTGATGCCGTGTGAGGTCCTTTGTTTAAGTCGGTGGAGGGCTGGCTTAAGGGACGCGTGTGTGTTGTGTGAATGGCTACTGAGTGGGATTAAGGGTCGAGAGAGAAGGAGGCTTAGAGAACTAGGGTTTATTATTTTTGTGAATGTGCGGAAAAGAGAGAGGTTTAGGGTTATTGTTTTTGATAGTGTCTAATATGTGAGAGAGAGGGAGAAGAGCTAGCAGAGAGTTTGATTTACTGTGAGTTTGGTTTTTATGGTGTGAGAGAGAGAGCGTGTAGGGTTTTATTATTTTTTCTTGTGTAGTACCGTGTATCTGAGAGCCAAGGGGGAGAGGACCTAGGGTTTGGTTTATGTCATCTTTTATAATGGTGCATCTAGGGTTTCCTTGTGTGTGCATGGCTCAAAAGGGAAACAAATCAAATAAATATGGGGTGTATTTAATTAGTTGTTTAAGGAAAGGATATTGTGTAATTTTGGTGGGGAATATATTTATTTGGCAGGTGATTTATTTAGATTAGGAAGGAGATTTATTTAATTTAGGAAGGGGATTTATTTGGATTTGTGACATGTGTTTTAAATGTGTTGAATATTTTTGGATTGGGCTTTGGGTGAAATGGGCTTTTAATGGGTGCATAGGGTTTTGGGGCAAGGCTTAAATTTTAAAACAGGGATCAATCGAGCGAACCCGAGGCCAAATAAAAGAATTAAATTGATGATGTATTTATTCCTTGAATTTTCCCTTCCGACGTCTGTTTCCCGCGACTTCCGCAACTTATCGGGTAGTGCCTACATACGAGGCTTATCATCAGGCTTCATGCAAAAATGAAGTGTCTACAGTCGCCCCCCACTTTGATGGGACTTGTGCAGTGTGTGACAGTGACAATCCTATCAAAGTCATGCATGCATTTTTACTTACTTACCTGGTTTTCCGACTATCGTACTTACCTGCTGCTTTGTGAGATGCTTCGAACTGAGTTGATATAAGATGATGGTTCATTTCCGAACCGTTACTGATGTGAGAGGATGCTTCATTTCCGAACCGTTACTTGTTGAGATGGTGGTCCATTTCTTAATCGTTACTGATGAGGGATGGTTCATTTCCGAACCGTTACTGATGATAGATAGTTCATTTCCGAACCGTTACTGATGATAGATGGTCCATTTCTGAACTGTTACTTGTTGAGAGATGGTTCATTTCTGAACCGTTACTTGAGGGGAGATGGCTCATTTTTGAACCGTTACTTGATGGGAGATCGCTCATTTTTTAGCCGTTACTTGATGAGAGATGGTTCATTTTTGAACCATTACTTGAGTTGAGATGGTTCATTTTTGAACCGTTAATTTATGGGAGATGGCTCTTATTTGAACCGTTACTTGATGAGAGATGGCTCATTTTTGAACCGTTACTTGATGAGAGATGGCTCATTTTTGAGCCGTTACTGACTTGCTCGTCTCTGTCATTTTTTTTTCCAAACCCTATGAACACAAAACAAAAATGGCATGTATGTGACGTGTATGCATGTATGAATGGATGTATTTCCTATCCCGATGGGTTAGGCCTTCCTAGTGCTCTTTGCTGCCCTTTGCTTATAAACGTCTTCGGTCGCCCCCTGGGCTTGCTTACAGTTTTCTTCTACCAATTCTCCTATGGTGATCGCTCAGTTAGTTTGGTCTCATGGCTCATGATCTCGTTATATCCCTTTGTCTTGCAGGTTCATCCTGATATTTTACCTAAGCCGTCCCCCCTAATAGTTACACATATTATCATCCTCAAAGGATGCCCAGTAATGGAACCAGAGATCCTTCAAAACACTTAATGCAACTAAAATCCGAGTTTTTTGAATAAATGATCTAAGCTAGACTCAAAGTGTGTGTGTGCACTGGTTCTTTTACAACTTGATTCCTAGGTAAGCCAACTCAATGATTTCGTAAAAAAATTGGGATCGATGGGTCAAACCAACCTAGATGTCTCAATTATGCCCTACAGTTGCTTTTCTGTGCTCAATATGGTATGGTTTTCTTTCTCTTTTTTCTTTCTTTTTTTCTTTTCATTTTGAACTTCTTTTTTTCTTTTCTTTTCTTTTCTTTTTTTTTCTTTCTTTTTTTTTCCAACACACCTACCCTTTAAGGTAGCATTTCTCCTCATGGTGGTCCTATACTCGCCCATGGGTAGCTTCACGCTTATCGGTTATAGGTGGTTTAATCTTTCTTTAGAGACTTTTCTTTTATTTTCAACCATACCACACATCATAACACAAGCAAATCAGGATAGACATTTAGGCGAACGGTCATTCACCGACCTACAATTTCTTCAACTAGTCACTTTTCTAACTACTCAGGTTTTCACTGCTAAGAACCTATAATTAAGTGCTTACGAGTCTAACATAGATCAACTACTCAAAGCATCAGATAAAACTGTATCAAGAACTTATCGTTTCTAAGGTTTCACCCCGAAGCAATCAATTTCATCATCGGACTTATGCCTAACTATTAAAGACTAAAATCAAACAATTTTTCTTTTCTAATTTTTTTTCTCTCTTTTTTTTCATTTTTTTTTACTGAAGGCCCCCTCCCAATGGTCTTTTTATTCTTTCCATAATTTTTTTTTCACAATGGTCTTTCTATCATTGCCGTAAATTTTTCTGTTCCTCGGTTCCTTTTCCCCGATATCAATGTTTGCTAAACTCTTCTTGACAACCCTTTTTTTTTTATCTCTAACCCAACGAATATCTATAATGGCTTTTAAGACACAGGGGTTAACATGAAGCGTTTATGCATGAGATGCATGAGATGCAAATGGTTATCAAAACAATATATATCATTCCGACCTAATATCTCCCACACTCGTGGTAAGTCTATTTCTGTCCTAGGTATGGATTATTTTATGCACCAATGTGGGGTACACAAAATCATTCTCCTCCTATGCTACAAAGGCGAACCTTGGTTACCTCAGTCCATTTCCATCGGTAAAAGACAAAGACCACCCATTTACAACATGGACCAAGCCTATTATGGGGATCGTGCCATTATCTAGAAATGATGAATTGGGTCTTCGGTGATCACGGTCATGGGGATGGACTTGGAAGCATCCAAAAGTATACAAATATGTCATAACAAGACGTATCCTTATGGATGAAAGCCAATGCGGATATCAGACTCACGTTTTCGGTATACTTGGATCATGTTCGGACTTTCTAAGCCCATCAAAGTTTTCATACAAGTTGGCTCATTATCATTTCAAAGCATTCAATCATATTATTACGAGGTGCAAACTTGTCCCAATTGAAAAAGGCCAAACAGGTTTACACTTTTGCGATAACGTGGCTAAACAACTTCAAATGATAGGGGGCCCAAACACAAAGTGGCCCATCGGTATTTTAGAAGCTTTTGGCCCAATCGTCACAAGACACAAACTCGTCCCAGTTTAAATGGCCCAACAAGTTCACATCTCATGACAAGAAGTCCAAATGAATCCAAATGATGATGGTCCCAAACACAAGCATAAAGGGTGGCTTCTATAGGTCATATAACCATGGTTCTTATGCAGTTTTATGAGAGTATTGATAAAGGCTCCCGCCGGCAAAGGGTTGCCCACAACTAGGTCTCCCCACTCAAGGGTTCGAACAACCAAGTGAGCGCACCTTTTTTATATCCTAAGGTACGTGCCAACGAGTAATGATACCATATAATGATCCGCTGCTTCGAGCGAAAATGACTTCACGATGCATGAATAATTGTCAAATAGATTCCTCTATTGAAAATTCCCTAGAGGGAGGATGGAGCGAACTCTTTTCAATACTCTTACCTCTTAGGCTCTTATCGGCTTGGTGACAGGAATAAACAATAGATCCTCCAAATTAGTCCATCATTTTAAATATGCTTTAAGGTAAGCTTTGAGTAAATGATTATCTAGATGTCTTCACAGCTTTTCCTTTTGGCTATAAAAAAGTAGTGAGTGAAGAAAGACACCAAATCATAATCTAACTCTAATAATACCTTTGGTTAAATCAACTTTAGTTTGGAAAGTTTGATTAACCCCTTGGTCCCTGTAGGCACTGTATTTTTGCATATAAGTCCCGATAATGAGTCTCACATGGAGACACTACCCCTTTAAATTGTGGAAGTCACGGGAAACGGACGTCGGAAGGGAAGAGTCAGAAATTGACATCTTGTTGGATTTAATTCGCTTGCCTAGCTTCGGGTTCGCTTGTTGGACCTCTGTTTTGAAAACCGTCCTTGGCCCAAAACGCCCACCAAGCCCACACACTAGCCCACAAGCCCACCAAACACTTCAACAGCCAGCAGCCCACGTGAACCAAAACACAATCGCAACGCACACACACGTCACTTACTGAGAGACACACACGCCCTTCACGAAACAACACACACTCAACGCACCACATAAAGCCACGCTAATAATGTTGGACAGTTATGACCCATAGCATCACTATTTGTACATATTATGGTGTTGTTGTAAAAATTAACTATGTGACAAAGGAAATTGCCCTTTTATCATTTGTAATTAGATTACCAAGATGTATAAATGATAGAAGGTCCATATGATTAGTTTCGGATTGAGATGATATGAGACAGTATCAATCCACGAAGGTTTAATCATTAAATATCCCTAGTCGTAGTATTATCGAGATTGGACATCGATAATGCGGAATAGACTAGTGTTACACTTGTGCGCGTTGTGGGAGCATAACGACATAGTTCTCATATATTTGGGTATAGGATACTCATGCAAGTGTAATAGGAGGTTGAGTTTACCGATGGTACAAAAATAGCTTCGCTCTGGATAGACCCCTCGGAATTCCATTGGTAGTATGACTATGTGTCTATGGAAGTCCGAATGAGGGTAGGTGTATTTGGTCTTAACCTGAGACTTGCACCGCTAATACTTGCGACAATCAATATACTTTGGTTTTGGTCGTCCAGGGTTTTAACCGGTTCTGTGTACGCATCTTCTGGGTATATTGAGAATCGTAGTGTATTGGGTGTGATGTCGAGATGGAATTATCACTCCAGTCATAGTGGAGATGAAGATCACGTAGGATATGGAACTGATGCTCTTTTATGTTGCAGCTATCGGGATATTATGACTAGGTCATGTTAATTCGATTATAGAGACTAGTTACCAGAGATCCGATATGTGCTTCGTACGGGGCAGACACATTTCCAACCCCAGGCCTTACACGTGACATCCGATACTGGATCGTAATACGCAATACTATGTATACTACGCCTGATATAGATCACATATTCCAGTAAAAATATTTCTGGAGAACTGGGTAGGCACGGTGTTTTACTAGAAGCCAACCATGTCTTGTAAATCGATAAAAATGTAGTACTAGGTACATACGTGTTCGGATAGTCCGATGACCGGATTTACTGCCAACATATCCGGGGATCTCATGGGTCGCTTCCCGAAGATTCACCGATGACGTATGACTCGTACTTTATTAATCTGGGATTAATTATTGAGAGAGATAAAATTAATCTGGGATTAATTACGGAGATATTTTATCTGGGATAAAATATTATTTAAGAGAGAAAGATTAATTTGGAATTAATCGATAAAATAATATATTTGATATATTATACAAAATTGGATTTCGACGCGGAATTAAAATTAGATTTTAATTTGGCCAAACGAGTTAATTTAGAATTAATTCGTTAGCAACGTGAATAGTAATTTTGCTAGGCATAATTATTTAATTACATCGCAACGGAAAATTCGTTAATTCGGAATTAGCGAACCCGAGCCCGGGAGTGTTTGCGGACGCACTCGCATTTTGAATTAAAGTGCGGCCCACAAGTCACATCAAGCGTCAAATCACTAGTCAATGGATTGATGTGATGTCTAGTCACTTTGAGTGATTTGACAACTTGTCATGAGTGATTGATGGTGGTAGTTGGTTGGCTTTAATGCCTTGACTTTTTGAAAGTGGAAAATTGGTATTAGTTTTGGAAATCTAATACAAACCAACACTTAACACTTTTTCTCTCCTCTCCTCTCTAACTCTCTCGGCCAAGGGCCTTTCTCTACTCCAATTTTCTGCCAAAAGCCGAGAATGAAGAAGAAGCTCAGTGAAGTTTTGTTGCAAAATTTCACAAGGTGCTAGCACACATTCGGGGTCTTGCGAATGTGATAGGGAAACCAACTTGTGAGCATGGAATCATTACACAAAGCTTGGAGCTTGGAGGACATCCATGGCCGAAAATTGGAGCACAAAGATTGGTGAATGTTGGGAGTTCAATGAGCTTAAAGCTTGAAGAATTTTTGTTGTTCCTCACGTCGCAAAATCCGATCAATGTAAGTATGATTCCTTCATTCTTCATTGTTGTATTCGCACATGTTTCATTGCTTGAAATCGATCTTGGGACTTAATAGAAACCCAACAAATAATGCACACCACCCTCAACACACCATCACAAACAAACTGCCCCTTAATTAGCCACACTCCACACAGCCTACCACTGCTCACTCCTATCCCTCTCACCTCACGTGAAGACACAAAGTAAGCCACTTAGCCCCTCAATTGACACAATAAACAGACCCTCTAATCAAGCCACTCACCAGCCATCTTCATCAAACATTGCCCTAGCAGCCCTCACGACCACTCAACAAACCCTTCATGCTCAGACCTTAAGCAAACCCCTTCAATCCATGCACAAAACTGCCACGAATGACCCTTCACTCACCGACTAAGCCAAACAAATAAACTGACACTCACACACTGACCAAGCATTCGCAAAACTTGCCCTTCTCTCTCTCCCAACCAAGCCGAGAACAAGCCCTTCAAGCAGCCACTAAACCAACACAAAACGTAAACAAAAGACCAACCTTGAACCAAAACAATAAACATAAAACATCCCCTAACTGCAGCCCTAAAACAGTCCAAAACAGTCCCCGAATTAACCCCAAAATAGCCCAAAAAAATGACCAAAAACAGCAGCAAAAACAGAGAAAACAGGAGCCTAAAACAGCGAGGCGACGAAGAAAAATAGTGAACCGAAAAAGTTGCGGAGCATTAACCCTTCCGACGGCCGCGTAACATACTTCCGAGAGGCGACTTAAGAGGTTAGACCTGAGGGCACCCTTTTTTATTTATTTATCCTTTATTTTTATTTATTTTCTTACTTTCTTTCGCATGAGTATTGTGGATTGGTGTATGATATGAATTTAGGATGAATAGAATATGTCTTATCTTTTGCGGTATATCGGATGGAAACCCGGACGTAAATTCCATAGCCGAATCCGAATGGACAGTATTGCAGTATGCACTCGGGATACAATACCACGTACCACTTGAGAGACACATATTTCGTTTCATCCAACCTTGTGTTCGAGCATGATTATGTCGTTAGTATGTTATTTATTTCTTAAGCATGATTTAACCGTTAGTACGTTATTTCTTTCTTGAGTGGGGAGACCTAATTGTGGGCAACCCTTTGTCGACGAGAGCTTTTGTCTTTACCCCTATAAATCCACATGTGAACCTTAGTTGTAGGACTAATAGAAACTATCTCTTTATGTTTATGTTAGAACCATCGTCAATTTGGATCCAGTTGGACCTTTTGTCATGAGGTATGGGCTTGTTGGGCCATTTAAACTGAGACGAGTCTGTGCTTTATGGAAATTGGGCCAAAAGCTTCTAAAATGTCGATGGGTCATTCTATGTTTAGGCCTTTTATCATTTGAAGTTGTTTAGCCATGTTATTGCAAAAGTGTAAACCTGTTGGGCCTTTTCAACTGGGAAAAGTTTTGCACCGCGCAATAGTACGGTTGAATGCTTCGGAATGATAATGGGCCGACTTATATATTCCATATATCGCACGCATCTCATGCATCTCATGCATACATGTATCATGTTAACCCATGTGTCTTAAAACCCATCATAGATATATGTTGGGTTAGAGATTAAAAATAAAAAGCTTGTCAAGAAGGGTTTAGCAAACATGGATATCGGGGAAAAGAAAATCGAGCAACAGAAAACTATATGGAAAGAATAGAAAGACCATGGTGGGCCCAAAAAAAAGGAAAGGAAAAAAGAGAAAATAAGAGAAAATAAAAAAAGAGAGAAAATAAATTTTAAGTCCTCAATAGTTAGTCATAAGTCCGATGATGAAATTGTTTACTTCAGGGTGAAACCTTAGAAACGATAAGTGCGAGATGTACTCTCATCCGATATTTTGAATAGTTCATCTTGGCTAGACTCACGAGCACTTGATTACGGGATCTCAGTAGTATAAGGCTGAGTAGTTGGCGAGATGACTAGTTGAAGAGATGGTAGATCAGTGAATGACCGTTCGCCTGGATGTCCATCCTGGTTTACTTATGCCACGATATATGATATAGTTGGGAACAAAGAAAAAGTCTCTACAATGAAAAGAAAAGAAAAATAAACTGCCTATAACCGATAAGCGTGAAGCTACCCATGGGCGAGTATTAGGACCACTATGAGGAGAAATGCTACCTTAAAGGGTAGGTGTGTCAAAGAAAGAAAAAGAAAAAAAAAAAAAAAAAAAAAAAAAAAATGAAAAAATGAAAAAGAAAGCTCCAAATGAAAAGAAAGAGACAAGAGAAAAAAGAAGAAGACCATATCATGTTGAGTATGACGAAGTAATCACAGAGTGTGATCCAAACATCTAGGTTGGTTAGACCCATTGATCCGATTCTACGAGACAAAATCATCGGTTTGGCTTACTTAAAGATTAAGCTGTGAAAGAGCATTGGCACACACACACTAGGAGTCTAGTTCAGATCACTCATTCAGACGATCGGATCTGAGCGTATTAAGTACTTTGAAGGTTCTCTGGTTTCGACGTGAAGCATCCGTTGAGGACAAAAATATGTTTAGCTATCAGGATCATCTCATGAGAGGCAATACAATATGAACCATCACATTGTTAGTATCAGTCTGGGGGCGAGGCCCACATCAGTATCAGTCTGGGGGTGAGGCCCACATCAGTATCAGTATGGGGGCGAAGCCCATACCAGTACCAGTTTGGGGGCGAGGCCCACATCAGTATCAGTTTGGGGGCGAGGCCCACATCAGTATCAGTTTGGGGGCGAGGCCCACATCAGTACCAGTTTGGACGAGGCCCACATCAGTACCAGTTTGGGACGAGGCCCACATTAGTATCAGTCTGAGGGTGAGGCCCACATCAGTGCCAGTTTGGGGTGAGGCCCACATCAGTATCAGTTTGGGGGCGAGGCCCACATCAGTATCAGTCTGGGGGCGAGGCCCACATCAGTATCATTATGGGGGTGAGGCCCACATCAATACCAGTTTGGGACGAGGCCCACATCAGTATCAGTCTGGGGGCGAGGCCCACATCAGTATCAGTCTGGGGGTGAGGCCCACATCAGTACCATTTTGGGACGAGGCCCACATCAGTATCTGTTTGGGGGCGAGGCCCACATAATCATCAATTTTGGGGATGAGTCCCAGGGTCGAGGCCCCCATCATCAGCAGTTTTGGAACGTCACATCACATGATCTACTTTGACCTAGTGCAAGAAGCGAAGAACAGAAAGCTAAGCCAAGACTGGGGGCAACTAGTCAACCACCCCGCGAATAAGGGATTTCTCGAGAACTTTAGCAATGAGACTAAAGGAAACCGAGCAATCACCAAGAAAGAATCGACAGAAAGGAACTACGAGCAGTCCCAAGGGGTGACCAAAGACTTTTGCAGGCAAATGGCACCAATGAGCACCAGGAAGGCCTAACCCATCGAAACAGGAAACATATCCATGCATACATGCATATATATCACATACATGCAATTTTTAGTTTGTATTCCCAGTTTTGTAGCGGCAAAGACCATCTCATCAAGTAACGGTTCAAAAATGGACCACCTCTCATCAAGTAACGGTTCAAAAATGAGCCACATTCTCACACAGCATAGTTTGAAAAGAGATAACTATCACATCAGATGCCGAAAATGGCGCTCCAAAACGGAGCACACACAACAGATGCCGAAAATGGCGCTCCAAAAATGGAGCACACACAACAGATGTCGAAAATGGCACTCCAAAATGGAGCACACAGAACAGATGCCGAAAATGGCGCTCCAAAATGCAGCACACACAACAGATGCCGAAAATGACGCTCCAAAATAGAGCACACACATCATACGCCGAAAATGGTGTTCCGAAAATGGAGCATAGTTCGAGAATGGACAACCACCAGTGAGGCCTCAAAATGAGGTTTAGCATGCCGAAAATGGCGCTCCAAAAATGGAGCACAGTTCAAAAATCTCAACCCAGTAACAGTTCGGAAATTGACCAACTCTCATCAGTTCAGTTGGTAGTGATTCCTAGAGATCGCAGCATCTTGCAGGGATGAACCTTGGGGGCGAAGCACCTCACCACCATGTCAACTCAGTTCGAAACAACAGGCAAGTCAGGTGGCAGCTGGCGAGCCAGGTAAGTAAAAATACATTTTTGCATATAAGTCCAGATGATGAGTCTCACATGGAGACACTCCTCTTTAAATTGTGGAAGTCGCGGGAAATGGACGTCGGAAGGGAAGAGTCAGAAATTGACATCTTGTTGGATTTAATTCGCTTGCCTAACTTCGGGTTCGCTTGTTGGACCTCTGTTTTGAAAACCATCATTGGCCCAAAACGCCCACCAAGCCCACACACTAGCCCACAAGCCCACCAAAGCCCATTAAATCACATCCAAAATAAAAATCCACACATTAAACACATGTTAAAATCCCACCAAATCTCATTCCTAAATTAAAAGATTCAAATCAAATCTCATAAATCACATTCCTAATTAAATTAAATCACATGCCTAAATAAAACAAATCAAATCAAATCTCCTCAAACGCTTTCCTAATTCGATTACATTACCTTCCCTAATTAAAAAATATCAAATCAAATAAAATCAAATCATATCCCTAATCAGAAGAGAAGAAATCAAATCAAATTAAAAGACATTCCTAATTAAAAGATATCCCAATAAATACACAAATACTTTCCCTATTCACACAAGGTAAACCCCAACCCTTTGCTATAAAAAAAAGCCTAGACCCAACCTTGAAACCCCTGGCTCCTTCTGATGAATACAGAAAGAAAATAACCTTGAGCCATACGCCCTTACTCCCTCTCTTCCCTCTCTCTCTAACACCTCTCCACTCGGCCCTCTCTCTTACCATAAAACAAACACCCTACGGCTTCACACAAAACCAGACCAGCTCCTTTCTTCTCTCTCTCAACCGATTAAAATAAAAACCCTAAAGCATCAGCCTTCACGTAACACACATACAGCTTACACGAAAAGCCACAAAGCCAATCCCTTTCACCGACAGCCATAAGGCCACTCACGAGCTCCCTAATTCACGGTCACACAAAAGCAAAACAATGGAACCCATGCAGCAGCCTTGATCCCATGTAAACAAAACAAAAAACCCAACTGCACGTTAAACGTGCATGCAGCCCTAAGATTCATGAGAAATAGAACCTCACAAACACTTCAACAGCCAGCACCCAACGTGAACCAAAACACAACCGCAACACACACACGTCATTTACCAAAAGACACATACGCCCTTCACGAAACAGCACACACTCAACGCACCATAAAAAGCCACGATAATAATGCACACCACCCTCAACACGCCATCACAAACAAATTGCCCCTTAATTAGCCACACTCCACACAGCCTACCACTGCTCACTCATATCCCTCTCACCTCACGTAAAGACACAAAGTAAGCCACTTAGCCCCTCAATTGACGCAACAAACAGACCTTCTAATCAAGCCACTCACCAGCCATCTTCATCAAACCTTGCCCTAGCAGCCCTCACGACCACTCAACAAACCCTTCACGCTCAGACCTTAAGCAAACCCCTTCAATCCATGCATAAAACTGCCACGAATGACCCCTTCACTCACCGATTAAGCCAAACAAATAAACCGACACTCACACACTGACCAAGCATTCGCAAAACTTACCCTTCTCTCTCTCTGAACCAAGCCGAGAACAAGCGCTTCAAGCAGCCACTAAACCAACTCAAAACATAAACAAAAGACCAACCATTGAACCGAAACCAATAAACATAAAACATCCCCTAACTGCAACCCTAAAATAGTCTAAAATAGTCCCCGAATTAACCCCAAAACAACCCTAAAAACTGACCAGAAACAACAGCAAAATAGAGAAAACAGCAGCCCAAAACAGCGAGGCGACGAAGAAAAATAGTAAACTAGTGAACCGGAAAAGTTGCTGAGCACTAACCCTTCCGAAGGCCGCGTAACGTACTTCCGAGAGGCGACTTAAGAGGTTAGACCTGAGGGCACCCTTTTTTATTTATTTATCATTTATTTTTATTTATTTTCTTACTTTATTTCACATGAGTATTGTGGATTGGTGTATGATATGAATTTCTGATGAATGGAATATGTGTTCTCTCTTGCGGTATATCGGATGGAAACCCGGACGTAAATTCCGTAGCCGAATCTGAATGGACGGTATTGCGGTCTGCACTCGGGATACAATATCACGTACCACTTGAGAGACACACATATTTCATTTCATCCAACCTTGTGTTCGAGCATGATTAGGTCGTTAGTATGTTATTTATTTCTTAAGCATGATTTAGCCGTTAGTACGTTATTTCTTTATGCATGATTTAGTTACTTTCTTTCGCAATAGGAATTTAATTTACGTTCATGTTTAAGTTGTTATTTATTTTTCGTGTTTGATAATTCAACATGCTCATGAGATTAGTGTGTGATATCATATGTTTGCCGTTATGATGACTTACTTTTAAAGCATGCAAACTTAGCTATAGGATTTACTTTTATAAATGCGAACTAGATATAGGTTATTCTTGAATATATATATTGCGTAGACTCGGTTAAGTTATTGTACAAATCTTTTCATTACAAGTGGCATAAGTAAGGGACCATTCCGAACCCAACGGTTTGAGGTCTTCCCTTGCGAGGGGTGAGTGCGGCCTTAAATCATTTTCCCGGGTGGCGACTCCGTTATTCTTCGGTTTAGTTCCCTGTGGGCTACTCCTTACTCCCGACTAGGCCGCGAGCCTGGAATAGCATCGTCAAGTTCTGTGCTCTACAGTCGCAACCCACTTGTAGACAAGGTTAACTAAAGCGAAAAATCACAAACATTACAAGATATTATTTCGGGTCCGATTCTCTATCCCCCAGTGGAGTCGCCAGACTGTGGACACAGCGAAGCTGTCCGAACTCGCGGCTCGGTCGGGAGTACGGAGTAGCCCGTGGGGGACTAAACTGGAGAAATAAATGGAGTCGCCACCCAGTGTGAACTGGGAAATGATTTAAGGCCGCACTCACCCCTCGCAATGGAAGACCTCAAACCGTTGGGTTCGAAATGGTCCATTACTTATGCCAATTGTAATGAAAAGATTTATGCAATAGTATAACCAAGTCTTATGCAACACATTCAAGATAATGTAATCAACACACAAGATTGTACACCCATAAACGTAAATAAAAATGAAGGCAAATGCATGATTCCATAAACATAATAACCAAAGAAGTGTGTGAATGTAAATAAATAATACCAATAAAATGGGCATTAATAATAAAGAAAGATGATCAAGTGCATAATGTAAAAAGGAAGACTAAAAAGACAAATATGCATGAAACATGATAAAAGAATCTGTCGAGTGTGCGAACATTTGAGTAGCATTCGGAAACGAGTTCGGAAGGGATAAGGTCGAATGCATGCATTTGAGTAGCGTTCATAATCGCGTTCGAACAGGACGGGATATCATGTATGGCAAGACAGAATGCATGAGCAATCATATAACATCCGAAAATGCGTTCGAATGGGGTGAGGCCGAATGCATGCATTCGAGTAGCGTTCAGAAATGCGTTCGAACGGAGAGAGACAGAATGCATACGTTCGTGTAGCGTTTGAGAACGCGTTCGAACGATATAACCAAAGTGGCGTCTAAAATGACATAAACATATGTAGGAATGTTTCCCCAAGCGGTACGTGGAGTTGTATCTCAAGTACAGACCGCACTACCGTCCATTCAGATTCGGCTACAGAATTTATGCTGGGTTTCCATCCGATAGACCGCTAGAGGCAACACTCAAGCATAAACATGGCATGAATGCGAAAATGAAATGTGAAAAATTACAACAAAAAAGATGAATAGAGAAATCAATAGAAGAAGGGCACGACGAACTGTGGTAAGGTAGCCTTTTGGCATTTCCCTCGATAGAGGACCTTTGACCCCACATGATTAGCCCATGCGCATTAAGTGATAATGCATGAATAAGCAAAGTAATGATATGCAAAAGCTAAATAATGGAATAATAAAAGGCGCGGCAAAACATCGTGGTAAAGGTAGCCTTTAGGCATTTCCCTCGAATAAAGAACCTTTAATCCTGATGATTAGCCCATGCGTATCAAGTAACAATGCATGAATAAACAAAGTAATAATATGCAAGAAGTAAATAACATAATAACAAAAGAGATGCGACCGAGGCCGACATCTATATGGGACTTCGTCTGCCTGACTGAACGTATTCCATATTCAATCAAACATACTTCGTCTGGCGTGGCAAAACGTCGTTGTAAAGGTAACCTTTAGGCATTTCCCTCGAATAGAGGACCTTTAATCCATCATGATTAGCCCATGCGCACGAGATAGTAATGCATAAATAAATAACATGCGGAAAGTAAATAACGAAATAATAAAAGAGATGCGACCAAGGCCGACATCTATATGGGACTTCATATGCCCGACTAAACGTATTCAACATTCAATCAAACATATTTCGTCCGACGCGGCAAAACATCGTGGTAAAGGTAGCCTTTAGGCATTTCCCTTAAATTGAGGAACTTTAACTCAACGTGATTAGCCCATGCGCACTAGATAGCAATGCGTAAATAAATAAAGCAATAACGAGCAAAAAGTAAATAACATAATAATAAAAGAGATGCGACCTAGGCCGATATCTATATGGGACTTCGTATGCCTGACTGAACGTATTCCACATTCAATCAAACATACTTCATCCGGCGTGGCAAAACATCATGGTAAAGGTAGCCTTTAGGCATTTCCCTCGATCAAAGGACCTTACCCCACATGATTAGCTAATGCGCATCAAGATTAACAATGTATAAACAAAGAAACAATACATAGAAAATAAATAGCGGAACAATAAACACAAAATTAAATACCAAAATGTAACACGTGCTTGAAAGTTTCTCAAGCATTACATGGAGTTGTATCCCAAGTACAGACCGCACTACCCTTCATTCGGATTCAGCTACAGAATTTACGTCTGGGTTTCCATCCGATATAACGCAAGAGATAGCACGCAATCATCAACTCAACACAAATGAAACTATGCATAAAACATAACGATGCATGCGAGTGATCGACAAAGAATAACTGAAAAGATAAATGATAAAAAGGGGGCCCTCAGGTCTTACCTTTTAAGTTGCTCATCGGAAGTGCGTTACGTCGTCGCCGGAAAGGTTAATGCTCCATAACTTTTCTGGTTTTCCGGTTCGGTATTTTCCTTCACTGTTTCATCCACGCTTTCCTCACTGTTTTTGATGTTTTTTTCTGCTGTTTGCGTGTCTGTTTCGGACGCTGTTTCGGGGTTATTTTTGGGGCTGGTTTGGACTATTTTTTTTGGTTGGTTCGGGGGCTGATTTGCGGGTGATCTTTGGGACTGTTTTGGGGTTATCTGGCCACTGTTTTGGACATGGTAAATGGGTAGTTTTGTAGTGATTAAAGTGTATGTGGGGGTTGCTACTGTTTTTATTTGTTTGTGTTTTGTTTGTCGGTGGAGTTATGCGTTTGTTGCTTACGTGATGGGCTTTTGTGTGTTTTACGTTGAGAGCTGTGTGTGTGTGTGTGTTGAAGTGAATGCCCGAGGGACGTGTGTGTTTGTTTTAATATGTAAGTTGTGTGCGTGTCAGTGAGGCAAGAGACGTGTCTTTGTGTTTGAATTTATAAGTGGCGTGAGGTGTGTTTGTGAGTCTGTAAAGTGTGTTTGATGTGAGTTTCCGTGAAAGTGGTTTTGGTTTATCCGTGGCTTGTGTGAGTGTGTTTGACGTGTGTTAGTTTTGCCGTGTATCTCTCGAGGTTTCTTTAGGGTTTGATGTTCTGTTTGTGTTTAGGGTTTTTTGGTTTGATGATAATTCCTGTGTGAGTCGGCCGTTAGGTTGAGAGAAAAGAATAGAAAGGAGAGAGCCGTGTATCAAAAAGAGAGAAAAGTCACGTGTTTGTTGATGAGTGTGTGTTTCATGAGAAGGGTTGATTTGTTTTGTTGTTATTCGGTCAGTGGCTGGTTGTGGTTTGATGCCGTGTGAGGTCCTTTGTTTAAGTCGGTGGAGGGCTGGCTTAAGGGACGTGTGTGTGTTGTGTGAATGGCAACTGAGTGGGGTTAAGGGTCGAGAGAGAAGGGGGCTTAGAGAACTAGGGTTTATTATTTTTGTTAATATGCGGAAAAGAGAGAGGTTTAGGGTTATTGTTTTTTATAGTGTCGAATATGTGAGAGAGAGGGAGAAGAGCTAGCCGAGAGTTTGTTTTGATGTGAGTTTGGTTTTCATGGTGAGAGAGAGAACGTGTAGGGTTTTTTTATTTTTTATGTTGTAGTACCGTGTATCTGAGAGCTAAGGGGGAGAGGACCTAGGGTTTGGTTTATGTCATCTTTTATAATGGTGCATCTAGGGTTTCTTTGTGTGTGCATGGCTCAAAAAGGGAAACAAATCAAATAAATATGGGGTGTATTTAATTAGTTTGTTTAAGGAAAGGATATTGTGTAATTTTGGTGGGGAATATATTTAATTTGGTAGGTGATTTATTTAGATTAGGAAGGGGATTTATTTGGATTTGTGACATGTGTTTTAAATGTGTTGAATATTTTTGGATTGGGCTTTGGGTGAAATTGGCTTTTAATGGGTTCATAGGGTTTTGGGCCAAGGCTTAAATTTTAAAACAGGGATTAATCGAGCGAACCCGAGGTCAAAGAAACGAATTAAATTGATGATGTATTTATTCCTTGAATTTTCCCTTCCGACGTCCGTTTCCCGCGACTTCCGTAACTTATCGGGTAGTGCCTACATACGAGGCTCATCATCGGGCTTCATGTAAAAATACAGTGTCTACAGATACCAATATTTCCGTAAATACATATTTTACCTTTTACCGTTGTCACCAAGTGACAAATCCACCAATCTTGAAACTTATAATCTTTTTAGGTGTACATTTGATATTCTTCTTGTTGAGCTCTTTCCTCATTTTGTGTTGAGTCTTTGGGATCATTAGCATTTCTCATTAAGAACCTTCCTAAATCTTATCTTACAAAATTGTTTAAGCAAATTGTGGTACCTAAACTTTCTTGGATCCATGGGGGTTAGTCTTAGTTTCATGGGGAACCCATGCATTTACTTTAATATTTTTGTACATGCAATCAAATATTTTGTGTCATTTCCTATTATATGCACGAAATGTGACATTCACATTACTAGTAATATGTGTATGAGAAATTGAGGCCTTAACAAAATAATTTTTTAAAAAATTTTCTTTTGATTTTAGGTCTATATCCTAATTATTCTCTATTAAATACATATATTTGAGATCTACGTAACATTTTAAAATTTTTCTCTCCCAAAGTAAGTTTTGTTACTGTTGAGTGCAAATCAACAACCTTTTATTTAATGCAATATTTTCATCTTTCGAGGTGTTGCACTCACATGTACTAGAGCTAGATGACATGCTAGATATGCTTTTTTCAAGTTTTAACTTCTCATCTTTTAAGCATGGAATTTCTTTTTCATGTATTTCATTTTTGTCAACTATTAATGCATGATCATGTAATAAAGATGAATGCTCATTTTTGATCAATTTATGCTTCTTTTAAGAAAGTCATACAATTCATGTAATTCATTAAATGTATCAAGCAATTCATTATATTCAAGGGAATCATGTATCTTTTCCTCATCATTTTCATCTAAGAGATCATTAATAGCCATAAAAGCGAGATTTCTAGTTCTCGCATCACTTTTCTCCTCGGATAAGCTAGAGTCGCTATCACTCCAAGTTGTCTTCATTGTCTTCTTCTTGAACTTTCCTTTGAATATGTTCATTAGGCAATCGGCAACCACATTACCTGACTTTTCACACTCATAGCAAATGATTTTATCATTTTATGCTTCATTGGCCAATTTATCGTCCTTCTCCTCATCCATTCGAGACTTTTCGATTATGAGGAATTTCTTGAACTTCTTCGTTAAATGTGCCCACTCATCATCACTATCATCTTCTTCATCACTTGAGCTAGCACTATCCATTTTTTCTCACAAATGACTTAAGGGTTATTTGCTTTTTGTTATTTTCTTCTTCTCCCTTTGGTCCATCTTGAGCTTCATCTTATATTTTAATAATTTTCCCACCAAATCATCCAATTTCAAATTGTTGATATTATTTGATTCCTTGATGCAGGAAGTGCAAATTATATATTCTTCTGGTAATGACCTAAGAATTTTCTTCACTTGATCATTTGAGTCAATGCTTTTCCCTAAAAAACTTAATTGATTCACAATCATTATGAATCTTGAAATCATTTGCTCAACCTCTTCACTAGCTTCCATTTTTAAGTTATCCAACTAGCACATGAATCGGTTGATCTTTAATATTTGACTTGGCTTGTCCCATCATTGACCATTTCTAAAGACTCCCTAATTCATTCGCATTTCCAAATTCCAGAAGTTTGTTGATTTGGCTCCTATAAATTGCACAAAGAAGATGATTGATAGCTTTCACTTTTATGGAGGCTGCCATGAAATCTTCATCGGTCCATTCAAATTTCCATTTAGGAAACTCCACACCATTGCTATCTGTATTCATTAGATTTCTAGTACCTCTTGTGATCACTTTGAAGGATTGCAAATCAATGGAAATGAGTCAGTTCAACATCCTCATCTTCCAATTGCTATAATCTGTTCCGATGTAGAATGGAGGTCTATTTCCATCGACTAGATTTATTGAGTAGCTTGTAGAGGCCATGATCTATTCTCGGACGCTTAGGTCTTTCTTGATAAAATATCGCTTTGATACTAATTGAAATTGCTTACAAGCACATACAATAATCAATCTCTATACCCAAGGGGGTGAATTGGGTAATAGCCTAATATTGCGGAAATAAAAATCTTTTGGATTTTACACTACTAAGTTAGTAGCTTTACCAATTAAGCTTAATAATCAATTTCTCAATCACAATATATTACCAATGGCAAGCTATGCTAAATAATATGGAAATATAAAATATAACTTGTGACAAATAAAGAGTTGAGGGATAGATAAATTGACACTGATGAATTATTATGGTTCGGCAAACGATGTCTATGTCCACTCCTTCAAGCCGCGCTTGAAGCTTTCCACTAAGTTGAATCCAAAACTTACACCGATTTTTCCTCGGCACACTCGCAACAAATAGTTTTTCATGGTTCATTCCAAAACAAGAGTTTTACTAGGATCACCTCAAACATTTTACAAAACCAAAAGTTATTCTCAATAAGGTTCACTCTTTAACCTTTACATAAAATCCACCTTATTGAGTATACCCACTCAACAAGGGATTTTCCAACCTCAAGTGTTTGAATAATAAAGTTTACAATACCACTTGGGCACTTACAAAAGATAATGCAGATTAAGATTGTGATTTGCTAACCCAAGTATCCTAAGCTTTTTAAATGATATGAAGATGTATATAGTGAGCTTTGATAATGAAGAGAGTAAATGAATAAGAAAATTATTTTCTCTATTTGTTTTTGCCTTAAAGAAAATATATGAAGGTGTTAGAGTTATTCAAAAATGAAATAGGGACTCAATTTATAGAGAAAATAAAAGTAGTCCATATTGTTTGCATTGAGGCGGTACGCCGGTCTGCAAAGGTCGTTAAGCCGGTCTGCAGAATTCGATATGTCAGTCTGCCATAATAACGGCTATAAAATATTACCATGTGAAACCAGTAAGCGCAAGCATGACCGGATTAGTGACCGGTATGGATCATGTCTGTTCCAGAGAGCATGTAAAATAAGAAGGTTGACTGGTATAATTGTCGGTATGCTCTAGTCCGGTTCGAGTAACTGTGCAAAATCCACATTGAATGGAATGTGGGACCGGTATGGAGTAACCCGATTTTAGAGGCGATGCAAAACTTTTCAAAATTGAGCATTAGCACCGGTATGCCGGTATGGGGTCCGGTATGCCAGTCTCAATGCCAAAATCTCATGTTTAAAAGGTTAAAAACATTTTACACTAGCCCTAATACATCTATAAAATGTGAATGAATTATATGAGCTTAGAGTACTTAAATTATCAACTCACTTACAAAGAAAGTTCTAAGCTATAAGACCATATAAGATATTCCTCATATGCGCTAGTCTTCAAATCTATTATTCTTCACCGCCAATTTCTTCGACAATTTTTTTATAATGCTCGCTAATGCGCGTCGATTTATTTCGCGTTTCATCATCAAAATCCATCATAGAGTGATATGACGCTAATAATGATTACACCTCAATTATTATTTTCTTAAATTGTAATTCATCATTCAAAAAAACTTACTACATTACTAATAATCTAATTCCACTTTCTCAACACTCCATCATCAACATCTATCAAGTTTAGTTTCTAGGGTTTTCATATACACTATAACACATTATTACCAATCATTTTCTATGCATCTACCTACCTATATTCATCCTATAGCATTACTAACACAAGCATTCATCATCAATTCTCAAAAATCCAAGATACATGATATTTCTGAAAGAGTTTCTTACCTTAGATCAACTCATTTCCTTCTTCATTTGCTTCATAGAGCTTGTATTCATGTCTTTGATCTTGGTTCATTTTTTATTCTTCTTATTTTTTTTAAGAATTCTTGTTAAACTTGAAAATTCTTCTCTCCATATCCTCTCCAACACTCTCGACCATGACTAAGATAAAAGGGTGTTAGTTGGATTTTTTTATTTCATGATTTGTTTAAAAAATAATAAAAAGTTCTAGGGACTTGGACGAAAATCTCCATGTGGGTCGAAAATTAGGGACAAAATGCGCTTGATTCCTTATTCAATCTTGGGCTTTAAATTTTATTTTCATTTTGCTGGGGTGTATTTAGTAAAGTGGCGGGGCGTGCTTGATAAATCCATTTACTAAATGAACCTAAATTATTTTCTTTATGTACCCCACACATTTTCCAATTTCGTATGAAGCCTATAATCCCACATAAGTCCAGTCCGCCCTTCGATCTGCCTCTGACATCATTATTGTAGACACTACATTTTTACATCTACCTGATGATGAGTCTCTTATAGTAGTGCGTCTAAAGGTTCGAGGAGTTGCAAGGTTTAGTGTTAGGAAACCCTAAAATACCACTTGCCAGATGTCGTCTATGTCTGGCTTGATATATGTTAGTCATGTCTGGGCGGACATGATTCATTGTGTGGCCGGATATGCCTCAGTTTCCAGTTTTAAAGAAGGTTACGATCTCTTTCTTTTTTAAGCCCAAATCCGGTGAAACAATAGTTTTTTCTATAAAAATAACTTCCATAAGTACCTTTTGCTAAAATAAAAAATTTCCCTTATCAAAAAAAGATTTTCCCTGTTAAAAAAAAAACCTAAACACTATAAAAAGGAGGTTCACATTCAAAGGGAGTGGACTTGGAGATTTTTGACATCAAAATTTAAAGACTGAGAGACCTTTAGATTCTAATTCTTATCATTTAGAGGAACTGATAAATATTTTTAAAGAACCAAAACAGCCTAAAAGTATTCGAGCGTTGATTTCTTCCAGATCTTCAAACATGAGCCACAACCAAAGTACTCTATCACAAGACCAAACTACTCATTTGACTTGCGAACGAATTCTGAGAGTCAGTATCGTGTGAGGTACAGCCTGAGAGAACTTAATATTTGAATTTCGCATCATTAGTTCACTGTTTTAAGTGATGCTACATATCTGGCCGAACATGTATTATTCACATAGTAAGTCTGGTCACTTAACTAGCTGCACCGAATAGTCTATTTTTTATAGCATAAATGATAGAAATGCGGACATAAATTCCATAGCCAATTCCAAAAGGACGGTAGTATGGTTTGCACTCGGGATATAATTCCAAGTACCATATGGAAATAGACATGTAGGACTTCAAGCGTGTGTTTTGTTTCTTTTATGCTTCAACATCTATTATTTATCATTATTTGTTATTCTTATGTTAATCTTTTTCCTTTGGTGATGCGTTGATTGATGTGTGAGGATACGACCCTACGTTCATATGCTTTGTAGATTACACAACAAGTCCAGCTGGTCATCTTATACATCCGGCCAAACATGAAGATTTACATCAGGCTGGATTTGACCCCCTCTAACCGAATTTCATTTTTCTTTGTTCATTGTAATTAATGAATGAGTAATGATTTTTATGCTGGATATAAATTATTGTGTGTGATTTCTTACATTATAAGACATGGGGATCCTGTTTTGAACCTTGGTATTATACTGACACCAGTAAGGGACCATTCTGAACCCAAAAGGATTTAAGGTCAGACCTTACGAGGTGTGTAGTGCAGCCTTAAATAATTCCCAATGTCTCATACTAGGTGGAAACTCGTTTATTCTTTTGTTAGCTACCTCATTGGAATATTTGTACTCTCTACGAGCTACGTGTCGTGGTCGCCGTCGTCACACACATAGAGAGAAATCCTATTTTGCTCCTACGGATGGCGACTCCACTGGGGATAGAGAATTAGCCTTGAAAATGCATTATAGTATCTTTAGCGAAACTGGGATGAACCATGTCTTCATTATTTTTGCATACCCTCTAAACCCTGATGCCGTCACACATTGAGAAATCGCTTTCACTCAAGGGGGTGGATCGTTGTGTGATGATACCAATCACTCATTCGTACATCTCTTTAAGGTATAAAAAAGGCACGTGCATTGGTCAACCATACCCTACCCTTGAGTGAGGAGACCTAGTTATAGACAACTATTCGCCAATAAGAGCCTAAGATTAACCCGTGATAAGCCCAAATTTGAGCCAATCGATGCTTTCCCTAGGAATAGCCTCCCTAATGTATGTGTGTGGGCCCTAGCCATCTGAAGTAATTTTACCTCTTAACATAGAGTGCAAACTTATTGAGCCTTTTCAACTAGGATAAGTTTGCTTTCTTTGATGATTAGGTTGAATACTTTGAAATGTCAATGGACCAACTTGTAAAAAACATCGTTGGACCTAAATTTATTTAGTTAGAATCCAAGTGTGTCAATGCATGAGTCTGTTACCTACTCTCAAAAGGTGTGACCTTGCTTTGGCCCGTAAGGATGTTTCTAAATATTTTGTAGCCCATCCCAAAAGATCATGATTACCAAGGATCTAATTCATCGTTTCGAGATAATGGCACGATTCCTATATTAGGCCTAGTCATTGTTGTAAAAATATGGCCCTTGTCTCTTAACAATGGAATGAAACCGAAGTAGTCATGGTTCACCTTTAGCATATTAGAGAACGAGCTTGTGTGTACCCTATTGGTACATAAGCTAAGCCACACCTATATTCGATATAAGACTTACCATGTGTGTGGGAGACATAAGGTTGGAAGGATGTATGATACATGAACTAACCATGTATTTCATGCATACATACATATATGCATCCCATGCATCATGCTAACCCCTTGTGATTACAACCATCATAGGGAAGCATTGTGTTAGAGAGGAAGGAAGGCTAATAAAGAAGAAAATCCCAAGCAACACAGAAATAATAGGTTAAGATAGTTCTTGAGGCGACCAACTGGAGGCCACCATAAACAAGGTGGAAGAATAAGTAAAAACCCTAATCAATGCCATGGCCTATCAGAATGCACCTCAGGCAACGAGATCCGATACTAGGCGAAAGAGGCGGAGGAACTCAAGAGTAAGGTTGATGAGAATCCCATTGTAGATGATGAAGAAGACATGATGGAATACACAGTAGGGAGGAAGGCTAAGCCTCATGCCGAGACTGAGTTATAAACACTAAAAGAGCATATGGAAACAGTGACTTAGAAAATGAAAGGAAAGCATTAGGACTTGCTGGATTACAGTTTTATGGCCTTTAAGGAGCAATTGCCCGCCAATTCAAGATGCCTGAAATGACGAAATTCAATGGTAGTCGAGACTTGAAATCCCACCTATGAAAAAATGTCTCTCTGATGAGTTCAACTAGGCTATCCCAACAGCGGCTATAGAAGATGTTTGGGATGTCGTTGGAAGGAGCACCTGTAGTATAGTATCACAATCTCAAGAAGAAAGTAAGGATGATTTGAGGACCTTGGCAGAAGCTTTTCAGAATCATTATGTTACAGACATGAAGATTGATGCGTCGCTCCATGATTTAGAAAACACCAAGAAAAATGTCGACGAAAGTTTCAAAGAATATGTCGACCATTGGAGGGGCTAACGGTTGAAGATGTAGACCAGACCATCTAAAAAATATCACATCAAGATGATTATCAAGGGATCCAAGCCTATAATTTATAATAAGATGAGGATGAGGACTTCTATGATTACCGAATTTAGACAATTGAAAGAGACGGTGATGGATATAGAAAAGAAATAGGCCGAAAATTGGAAATTCTATGGTCAAAATAAAAAACCTTTGGAGTACCTTATAGAGTGAAACCTAGTCCTGCTGAAGTCGCTGCTAATTATAATCGTAGGTTTTCCAATCAAAGGTGTTCAAGAAGCTAAAACGGCAAGGCTTGTTGAAACTTCTCGACCCCAAACTGTTACCAAACCTTGTACCTCACCATATGATCTTAGACCAATACTATTACTTCTTCGAATAAAAAAGGCTATGATATTGATAACCATAATTGCCTTAGACATGAAACCCAAGACCTCATCGATAGTTATAAAATACTCGACCACGAAATGAGCAAACAAACACTAACCGAAATCCCTTACCAAACCACCACGCTGTACCACCACCAAACAACATGATCAACTCAGGCCTACCCGAAGAATACGCCTTACAACCATTCCATCAACAAGCCTACATCATGGTGATATGGGACACTAGCGACAATGAGAAGGGAGAAGGCAAAAACAATGGATTTTGGAAAGACGTCTCGAGTAGTGATGAGGAAGAGATAAAAAGGATGACAATGAGTGGTCGATTTTATAACGACTCTGCTAGAAAAGAAAAAGGGGGAGATAATGAAGAGAAGAGAGAAAATAAAAAAGATAAAATAAAGAGAATACCTTACTCCAGTAGTTGAAGAAGACACAGGCCCAAGTCAGTATCCGGGAGTTACTATATTCATCCCAATAACATAGGAGAGCCATGGTTGAAGCCTTGGGAAAAATCATGGTACCAGCCGACACAAACTGAATTGCAGTTATAAAGTCCGTCCAAGAAGAGAAGAGGCAAGCTATCACTTTTATCAAAGAATAACATGTTGGGATTTATGTCCTAAAGCTTCATGTATTGTAAAACGAAATTGATTATTGTAATAATAGTAAATGCATGATTCATTTTATCAAAGTTGTTTGATTTATATCGCATATTGTCCAATTATCTTGTTTACCTTGATTACTCTTATACCTTCAGACTTAGTGTATGTTTGATACATAATAGGATTTAAGTCTGGAGTTAGTAATCTAAAACGTCAATAGAGAGCAAACAAATAGGGTACTTTGTTTGTGGTTTATCTATAGCTGTGGTCCATTATATACTTGTATGACGACCTTGATTCGGATCGTTCATGTAGTGACATGGGAACGGAGGCACCTTGTATAATGAGATCATATAGGAATGGACTTAGATAAATATGAATTTCTTTTAATATCCGTTAACCGAAGAAATTTGTTTTATCTAATAGATGGTCATATATGGATTCGATCTTAATCCTGAGTGTATTACGAACTCCTGCATAACATGCTATGTCCTTTGATTTACTATGGTGAGGTTGGTGTTGCATTCCCGGCCAATAACTACGTATTTTAGGGATATGGTTTGGTGTGTAGCTGGGAATGTTTTACATAGATATGAAATTCACTCCTTCTTACGAGAAGCAGAAGAATATCTTTTTTAAGAGTTGATTCGGGACTTGAACAATTTGATCGCTCAACTTTTCTATTGCGAATAGAAAGTTTTATATTCATAATTTTATGAATTAATTATTCGTTATAGAATCAATGGTGCTTAAGAGATAAAATATTAGAGGGGTTTAACTGACTATTGACCCGGCTCTATTTATGAGATATTCGTGAAGGGCTATATCCATATGTAATGACTATATCAATGGACACTAAAGTCGTTCGGTTTTTTTAATCCATCTACGGTAACGAGAGTACAATTTTGAGTTTTTAGTGGAATAACGTAGAGTTAATAATTCGTAATATTTGATTAAAGAGTTTAATTAATATTTCAGAATTATTGAAGCTCGGAACCGTAGGTCCATTTGGTTCCCATTCTAGCTCGATTAACTGTAGCAAACCTAATATAATTAGATTGTCTAATTATAAGCTCACTTTATATTTATATATTATTAATGAGATTAATAATATTTATTGTCACAAATGAAAACTATGTTAAATTAGTTTAACTTAATATTTTCTAGAATTCTTTGATTATGAGATAATCAAGTCTTGAACCCAATGCATCTAAGTGAATGTGCATGTTTCCTATGAGCTTAGGTACTTTAATAATCAATTCACAATATATTTAGAACCCTAAGCTAAGACTAAGCAAGATTGTCTTCGTTTTTCCGCTATTCTTTACATTCACGCTCTTCACCACTAATGTGCTTCGACAACTTTTTGTAATGTCTCGCTTATGTGTGTCGAAGACATCAAGTGTTGACATCATCAAAATCCATTTCATGATTGTGTCGCTAACACCAACTACTGAGGCATATGAGATATATCTCATTTCCACAACTCCTTGAGGTGTCTTATGAGAATGTTCTTTTGACAAATGAATTCCATATCGGTACGGCAAATTGCCATTCTTGGAATTCTGCATCCCAAATCATACAAGGATATGGTCGATATATGATGCATGAGACATAGCTAACAGTCGTCACTTGCGATCCCGAAGATTCTGAATCTCAAATACATAACTATCCTCTCCCAAATTTTTCATTTTGAATTGGTTAGCTAGCCAGTATTTCACGTCCGATATTATTCTTATATCATTCCCAATGAGTAAAATACCATCGACGTACAAAAGGATCGCCAGAGCTTTTAATAAGAAAGTGAGGCTAAACAAGATCAAGGAAGGAGATTTAGTGTTAAAACTGTCACGAACTTCGATGATGGATCAGAGAGAGAAGTTTAGGCCTAATTGGGATGGCCCTAATTAGTCAAGAATATTTCAAAGAATGGAGTGGTGCGATTGACCTATATAAACGGCAACAAATTCGTGGAACTAATCAATATGGACAGTCTAAAGAAATACTTTGCATAAAAAAAGAAGAGTGGGATCGTTAGGTTGAAAATCCACAAAGGAAAGCCTAAGAAAAATAAGATCATCCCGCTAAACCCAAATGGTTTAGTCAACAGTTAGGGATAAATAAGCTAGGGAAAAATAGTTAGTCGAAAAACCCGAAAGGGCTGACTAGTTGCAAGGTTGAGCATCTTGATGAAGTAAATAAGTATAAGTCACTATAATAAGTGTACCGAGAAAGAATGTTGAAGTTTTATTGAAATAAAAGTCAAAATATTCATGAAATGCACAATTATTACCAAAATAAAACAAAACAAAAAAAAAAACAAAAAAAACTCAAAACAAGCATGTATAAATCATC
>SKCR01046591.1:0-34914 GCA_019454045.1 Zanthoxylum bungeanum
TTTGACTTAAATAAATATCTAATAAAGGTGATAATAGATATTTATGCAAGTTGTAATAAAGATAATGCAAATGAAATTGAAATTGCAATTTGTTGAATTTGGTATGCAAATTTCGGCCAAGGTGTAAATGTTGCACATATAAATTGTTTTTTCATTTTTCATTTCACTAACCTAATACACATTTCACAAAAGTAAAACTCCATTGAAGAAAGCTTGAAGAACTTTGAGAAAGAAAGAAAAATCCAAGAAAACTTGATTTTAGTAAGTTTTCTCCAACTTACTATTAGTAGGGAAATTGTTCCTTAGGATCTAGGCTTTCATATTTGATATCCTAAGGTTATTTCTTTCTTGTTCTTTGTGGTTTGTTGATGGAAAACTTTGGTGAAATTGTAAAGCATGTATGATGAAGAAAGGATATGACTATTGTAGTTATATGTAATCTTTTAAGGTTTATGAAACCATGTTGCTATTCTAGAGTTGTTGACCCACTCTTAAATGATATAGATTTGATCTTGAATTGTTTCATTGTGTTGAGACTTGAATTAGATGAAAGATTGATGATTGAAGTAATTGATTTGGTGTATTAAGTCCAATTTGTCCAATTTGTTGAAATTGAGAAATTAGGGTTTATAACCAATTCCGAATTTGGGGCTTTTGAGATATGTTGAGCATTTGGGTGTGTATATGATGCATGCAAAGTTTCATGTTGATTGGATTTCATTAAGATGAGTTTTGAGACATGAAATGGCCAAATGGTCAATATGTCCCCAAATGGTGGCTCTCGGCCTTGTGAAGGAAATTAGGGATTTTGTTGTGTTTAGTGTTTTTGATGTTTTGAACATGCAGAGTTCATCTTATAAATGATTTAGAATCATTCAAAATTGATTGGATCAATTTCGGACTAAAATGGACAAAATACCATATAATGGTAATTTGGTAATTTCACTTGAATTTGATTCATTTGAAATTTTATTTCATTATTTGATTATTGGGTAATTAAATAAATGTTTATTTATTTAATCTAAGAAAAAGTTTTGAAATCTGAAAATCAGATTTTCACCGCTTCCGCTGCGTTACCGGATTCACCCGTATAAAACCCCTTCAGTACCAATGCAGGCAGGTCACATACTTTTGGGGAGGCCGTGGCAGTTCGATAGGAAGGTGATACATGATGGGTTTCGAAACAAATATTCTTTCCAGCATAAGGGCAAGCCCATTACATTATACCCTTTGACACCAAAACAGGTTCATGATGATCAAGTCAAATTACAGTTGGAAATGGAAAGAGAGAGAGAGAGAGAAGCCGCATCCTTGGGGGATAAGAGTGATAATAGTGAGAAAATGAGATCTAAACACGAGAGTGGGGAAAACACTGGGATTAGAACTGAGAGTAAACCCAAGGGAAATGGGGCTGAGGCAGAGAGAGTGAGAAGATAAGGGAGAGTGAAAAAGAGTTTTTATCTTGGTGAGGGAGAAGCGAGGAGAGCCTACAAAGCTGGAAAACTCATGTTGCTGCTAGTGTATAAAGACACACCACACTTTTCTTTACTTACTAACACTAACAATTCACTTCCTGTTTCTATTTCTTCCCTTTTGCAGGAATTTGAAGACGTACTCACAGAGGACATTCCTAATGGGCTTCCACCCATTCGAGGGATAGAACATCAGATTGATTTCGTGCCTGGATCTGTCATTCCTAATAGACCCGCATATAGGAGTAATCCTGAGGAGACCAAGGAACTTCAAAGGCAAGTTGAGGAGCTGATGGAGAAGGGTTACGTACGAGAGAGTATGATCCCGTGCGCAGTACCAGTGTTATTAGTGCCTAAGAAGGATGGGACGTGGCGTATGTGCGTGGATTGTCGTGCCATCAATAATATCACGGTATAGTATCAACATCCCATTCCTAGGCTAGATGATATGTTAGATGAACTACATGGATCTAAGATTTTTAGTAAAATTGACCTTAAGAGTGGATATCACCAGATTCGTATGAGAGAAGGTGACGAGTGGAAAACCGCTTTTAAAACTAAGTATGGGTTATATGAGTGGTTAGTAATGCCTTTTGGTTTAACAAACGCCCCTAGTACTTTTATGAGACTTATGAACCATGTGTTGCGTGCATGTATAGGGAAGTTTGTAGTGGTCTATTTTGATGACATCTTAGTATACAGTAAATCTTTAGATGAACATGTAGATCATTTGAAATGTGTGCTTGATATTTTAAGAAAAGAAAAATTATTTGCTAATTATAAGAAATGCACATTTTGCATGGATAGAGTCATTTTTCTTGGTTTTGTAGTGACTGCAGATGGCATAGAGATGGACGAAGAGAAAGTCAAAGCGATTAGGGATTGGCCAACACCTACTACAGTGTCTGAGGTTCGAAGCTTTCATGGATTGGCGAGTTTCTACAGGCGTTTTGTGAAGGACTTCAGTAGTATAGCCGCACCATTGACTGAGGTAGTCAAGAAGACTGTTGGATTTCAGTGGGGTGAAGCTCAAGAGATGCTTTTCAGACTCTCAAGGAAAGGTTATGCAGTGCACCAGTCCTCGCACTACCTAATTTTGAGAGCACATTTGAGATAGAGTGTGACGCAAGCGGAATAGGTATTGGGGCAGTATTGATGCAAGAGAAAAGACCTATTGCGTACTTCAGTGAAAAGTTGAACAGCGGGCAGCGTTGAGGTATCCTACATACGATAAAGAGTTGTATGCACTTGTTCGAGCACTGGAGAATTGGCAGCATTACCTATGGCCTAAAGAGTTCGTGATACACACGGATCATGAGAGTTTGAAACACCTTAAAGGGCAAGGAAAACTGAACAAGAGGCATGTTAAATGGATGGAGTTCGTAGAGACATTCCCGTACGTCATTCGCTACAAACAAGGTAAGGAAAATGTAGTTGCAGATGCCTTGTCACGCAGATATGTTTTACTTACTTCTTTAAGTGCTAAAATGTTAGGATTTGAATTTATTAAAGAGCTTTATGCATGTGATGTGGAGTTTTGTGATATATATGTTGCATGTATTAAATCTGCATTTAGTAAATTCTACCAGCATGAGGGATTTCTGTTTAGAGAAAATAAGTTGTGCATTCCTTCTTGTAGTATGCGTGAGCTATTAGTGAAAGAGGCTCATGTAGGGGGACTAATGAGACATTTTGGAATTAGTAAGACCCTAGAAACCTTAAATGAGCATTTTTACTGGCCTAAGATGAAACGCGATGTAGAGCGAATTTGTGATCGGTGTCTCACTTGTAGAAAGGCCAAATCTAGGGTGAAGCCTCATGGATTATATACTCCATGACCTGTACCTAGTGAACCATGGGTAGATATTTCGATGGATTTTGTGTTGGGTTTACCTAGGACTAAACGAGGTAAGGATTCCATTTTTGTAGTGGTTGATAGATTTAGCAAAATGGCACACTTTATTGCATGCCATAAAACTGATGATGCCACTAATATATCAGACTTATTCTTTAGGGAAGTAGTACGACTACATGGGATTCCTAGGAGTATAGTTTCTGATAGAGATGTTAAATTCTTGAGTCATTTCTGGAAGGTTTTGTGGGGTAAGCTAGAGACTAAATTACTTTATTCTACTACGTGTCACCCTCAAACAGACGGACAGACAGAGGTGGTCAATATGACTTTGACTCAATTGCTTCGCACTATAGTCACTAAAAATCTAAAATCATGGGAAGAGTGTTTGCCATTTATAGAGTTTGCATACAATAGGTGCATTCATTCTTCTACTTCATATTCACCTTTTGAAATTGTATATGTCTTTAACCCACTAACACCATTGGATTTATTGCCTTTGCCTGTTGAGGAAAGAGTAGGTTTAGATGGGAAAAAGAAAGCGGAATTGGTGAAACAAATACATGAGAAAACACGTGAACACATATTACGGAAAAATGAGCAGTACGCTTCTCATGCGAATAAAGGCCGTAAACGCGTGGTATTTGAGCCTGGTGATTGGGTTTGGTTACACATGCGTACGGAAAGGTTTCCGGCTCAACGAAGATCCAAGATTCAACCCCGAGGAGATGGTCCTTTTCAAGTCATCGAAAGGATTAATGATAATGCATATAAGCTTGATCTGCCTGGTGAGTATAATGTTTCTGCTTCATTTAATGTTTCTGATTTATCCCATTTTGATGCAGGTGTCGATTCGAGATCGAATCCTTTTCAAGAGGGAGGGGATGATGTGATCCTAGCTGCATCTGATTCGGTCCAGACCACAACCGATCCAATCCATGTACCGGTTGGACCAATTACAAGATACAGAGCTAAGAGGATCAAGGACGCTATGGCAGGCCTGGCCCAACATCATGTAGCTGACTTGAACAAGCAGGTTCGAGACCAATTGGACTTCAAGGAAGAGGGTTCAAGAGTTATACACTTGACCCAAGTCATCGGGGAGCAGCATGAATCATTTTCAATTATTTAGGCATATTTATTATTTATTTGCATGTATGGAACCAACGTGGATTACCGTTTTTATTTATTTTTGGGTTAGTTTATTTTAGTTATTTATGGGTTCAAAATGGGCTAGAAATTAGGATTTATGGGCTTTTAGTTGGTAATGGGTAGTTTAGGGCTATATTAGTCTTTTAGCTATATTAGAGTTTGAGTATGTTGCTATTTAAACTCAAAAACACCTCTTAATGAAGGACCCTAATTTTTGTGCGTGAATAGTACTTTTATTTCTTGAGATTGAGAAATTTTATCATCGTTCAGTGATTGAACAAAGACTTATCAAAGGGTTGGCATCCTTTGTGGCGTCCTATTTGCTGGCAAAATTCATCTGAAGCTATCTCCAAGGGTTTTCAAGGACAGGTTCTTTGGGGGTCTACGGGATCTTGGATCGGGTTTCGTCTTTTCGTATCCTGTTTCGTATCACGATCTTTGTCGGTCATTGCTTCCCCCGTTTCAGGGAAGGTCACAGCTCCAATTGAGGGTTCATCTCACACCATCCCCTTTCGCCCTTTGAAAGACCAGCCTATCGTATGGCTGGTTCCTTAGTCCAGAGAGCCCGTACTCCCAGGTAAGCAGCATGCCCCGAGTGGATCCGCTTAAGCAAGCCATTGCTAATTAGTTTGACCTACTCACCACTTGGGGGATGCAGTACCTTCCGCAAAAAGGTTCTCGGACCATTGTCGCTAGCGGACATAGTCCATCCACATCCTTACATTCCATTTTACATCTTACTCCGTGTGGATGGCCGCTAGCGGACTTTTTTACATTCCATTTCACACCTTATTCCACATGAACCTTCATTTTTGGTGGCCTAAATTTCATTACTTTCCACGATTTTCTTTTCTTCATTTTTTGAGATTCTTCTTGGCTATGGTGAACTTGGTCATGGTGGTGTGCTGTAAGCCGGTCCTTAAATAGATGGTGAACAACTTTTCATTTTACCCTTTCCTCTTTCTGTTGCGCATGTTTCTAAAACGGGTACTGTTGGCACGTGAAGGGTCTTTCCACGTGTTGCACGATTGGTTGGAGGTCCTCTGCGTAAGGTCTGCTTCTCCCCAAAGCGAGCCTGCGGCCTGATAATTCTGTCACATCAATTTTCTCGCCATTACCAGCATCAATAATGGTTGAGGCTTGGGCAATATTCTCTGTAGAGTGTAATGCCGACAGCTGTCATTGGCCGATTCTGTAGGCCGAGGGTAAGGCCTTGAGTTTGGCCGAATGGATTGAGACCGAATTTGAGAAGGTAGGGCGAGGGGATGAGCTTTTCATCCTAATTTGTTGCGCCGCCCTTTGGAGTCTCATTGAGACCTATCTTATCTGCAATAAATACGTAACCCTTTCTTTCATGCTTCATAATGAGGCCTGTTCAGGAGCCGTTTTGGCGTCGCTTCGATGTCCCCTTCCCTAGCACGTTACTCACGGCGAATCATTTTTGGACACCTGTCTAGGGTAAATTTCGTCCCTTTCTATTTTCCCACCGTTTTACTTCTTCGACAATTCTTATCACGACCCCTGTCATTTGTTTGGCTATAAGGCTTCGCTCTCCCTTCGTTTTCGGACTTTACTTCTTCCATCGTTTTGCCTTTCTCTGTGTATTGAACTCTTTATCCCTCATGGCCTCTTCCTCTTCAATTCCGAAAATTGATGATTCGACCTCTGCCGATTATCAGATGGCACTGGACTCTGATTCTGTGGGCGTCTTTGGTATTCATATTTTGGAGGAAGAATTCGCCCAATGCGCCCTTGGTCCTATGTTTACAGACGCCGAAGCCATTGCGACAAACCCGTTGACTCAGCAATTTCCTGCTTCCTCCGGCCTTCCATTTTCTGAGTCGCTAAGTCTTTCTGCCCTCTCTTATGCCCATCCAATTCGGACTTGGCCTAGACCCGACATTGCTTTTGAAGCCTGGTATAAATGTATATTATCGCATGAGGATACCCGATCTTTCTTGGATACGCACCGCCTCATTCCCCTTATCGAGCTTTCCTTGAACCTGCCGGCTTTTGATCGCAGCATATTCCCTATCTCATTACTTTTCTGGTCCTCTGATTATAATGTGTTTATCTTTCCCGTTGGACCATTCACCATCACTCTCTGCGATGTTGGTGCCCTAACCGGATTGTCTCCTTTTGGAGCGACCATATCGGCCTCTACATCGTTTCGCTTCCCTCCTCCTAAAATGGACCCCTCTTTTTTGTCATCGTACTTCTCTTTTCTTCGTGCATATTCGAAGACGTCTGGGTCGGTTTCTCTGTTGGAACGAACGACCTTTCTTCATTACTGGTTGTGTAAGTATATCATTTGCACACCCAGCCAGAAACCCGCAGCGGGTTATCTTTCCATCTCTTCGGACCTTGCGAATGGCCGTAGCCTAGAATTGGCCTCCTTTTTCCTTGCTGCCACGTATAAGGGATTGGCCATCCTCCAAAAACAGCTTCGCTCCGGGTCCTCAGCCATTGCTTCCGGCCCCTTATGGATTGTCCAGCTTTGGATGAAAGTGTATTTTCCTATCTTCGGCACAATTGAGTCGACTCGATCTTATTCGTGTGCCGGTCTTCATTATGCCCAGCTTCGACAATCTTCTGTTTCCCATCGAGCCACTTTTGACTATTTTTATACTCTTTCCCGTGTCCCTTCCTTTTTTCCTTTTTCCGCGTCCAACAGTCATTCTTTCGCCATTGATCCTCCCTTGTCTGAAAAGGAAGAGACGACCCTTCGTATATGACGCAAATTTTTGTGCGGCCGTGAATTGATTCATGACATCTTAACGGGGGCCAATGGTAAGGCCGGGGTAGAAGTATATTCGCCCAATTTCGTGGCTCGTCAGTTCGGCCTCATCCAAGGATGGCCTCTTGCATTTTTTCATTCGTATTCTGCATCATCAGACCGCTTTAAGGTTTTTTCGGTCTCAGAGGTCGAAGATTCTTTGGAGGAGACCCGATCCTTATTAGCCGCTTTTGCTATAACTTCTTTTACTTCTTGTACATCTGTTCACCCTTATTTCTATCGTTTTTGGCCATCGGCCCGTGAACGATTTTTCTCATTGCCTGCACCCAAGGTGTATTCTTCTATCTCCTTGTCCCCCAAACCTTCGGAGTCACAGGGGTCGAAGAAAGCTGCCGAGGCTTCCAAGCCCAAAAGGACTAAGTCCATCAAGAGGAAGCAGCCCTCTCCCAACCAAAGCTCTGATTCGGACGTACCGTTGGCCCGTCGTTCTAAGGTACGATCCCGAAATTTACCTTCTTTATAATGTTTCGAGATATACTGGTACTAATATTGTACGATATGATATATGCCTTAAAAATTGATTCAGCATTGCCCTCTGCGGTGCGTGAAATGGCGTCGGTCTCAGAAACTGAAACTCCTATGGGCGTTAGTGCGAGCGAGGGACCTGCGAAAGAACCGATGGTCCAATTCCTTTCTGATGAGGAATGCGTGGGTGAAGGGCCAGACATGGAACAACTCATGGAAAAGGGAGGCACAAATGGAATTGACCCCCAATGTAAGAACTTTTATGCCGAGTCTGATCATTCTTACCCAAGAGTCGAGGAAATTCCTCGTGACCATCCTCTTTCTGAGTACTTCCCCTTGGAATGCTCTATGCCGATTATGCATGGCCCGGATGATGAGCCTGAAGTGCTAGAACCCGTTTGGCTTACTGGGGTTCTAATTTCTTATATCTCTGACTCTTTTGACTCTGATTCTCTTGCAGATGTTCGGCCAACTGATGTGTCTCCACGTTCGGCGTCAGAGGCCGTATTCCCCAGTACCTCTACGGGTGTGGTGTCGCCTTCAGCACAACCATCGTCTTTGGCTCCTCTGCCTCCCTCTCCTCAAAGGGATCGTCCTCGGCCTTTGTGCTTGTTTCGCCCATTGTTCTTATTCCTTCGCATCAGGTGCCAATTGTCGCTGGACAATCGCTTTCTCTTCGGGCTGAGTCTCTTGGTTTGCCATCAGCTTCTTCTCCTCGGCCGACCTCTCTTCAAGCCGTACAACAATCAATCGCTGTCCCCCATCGTTCATTGTCCCCCGAGCAAGGACTGATGCAATCAGCAACTAGGACATCAGCGGATCAGCCTTCTAGCTCTGATCCTGGGACGGTGAGTTTCTTTCTCTTTCCATATTGGATTATAGTCTTAACCTGTTTTGCTAACTCTTCCCTTATGTGTAGGCACATGATCAATTGTTGCAAACGGTCCAGTGTCTTTTGGATCGTCTTGGGGAAATGACCTCTGCTTCTTATCGCCTATCGACGCCCCTTACTCGCGCGAGCTCAGATTTGGAGAGCCTTCGGGAGGTCCTTCGTCAGTATGCTTCTTTCGCTGCGATGGATGTTCATCAACCTGTTCAACCCCAGAACATGCTTCAATTGGACCGGTGTTCCTCCGAGTTAAGCCGATTGCTGGCTCTTCCTTCATCGGTCGTATCTATTGGAAGGGTGTAGGCACCTGATCAATTGTTGCAAACGTTAGTTTCTCCTGCAACATTACCCTAGTAGACTTAATGTTCATTTCCACATGGAGTACAACTTCTTGTCCATACACCAATTGGAAGGGTGTCACCGACGTGCTTGTGCGCGGCGATGTCCTGTAAGCCCATAAAGCCTGACTCAGGTATTCATCCCATCGTCTAGCATTGTCCGTCACCATCTTTCGAATCAATACTTTGAGGGTTTTGTTGGACGATTCGACTTGACCGTTTGACTGAGGGTAATATGGAGTAGCATTTACCAGCCGGATTCCATATTCGGCTAGGAAGTCCTTTACATTTTCACCGTTTAATGAGGTACCATGGTCTACCATGATTGTCTGTGGTATACCAAACCGGTGAATTATATGTTCCTTTATGAACTTGATTATCTGCTCTTGTGAGATCTCTACAACTGGGATAGCTTCTACCCACTTGGTAAAGAAGTCAGTGGCAACAACGATAAACGTGTGCCTTTTGCTTGAAGCAGGATAAATCTTCCCTATCAAGTCTATCGCCCATCCCATAAACGGCCAAAGTTTAATGACTGGAACCATCTCGGTTGCGGGGGCCCTTTGGACATGACCATGCTTTTGGCAAGATACGCACCCTTTTGGCGTATGAAATACACGATTCCCCCATCTTCGGCCAATAATAGCCGCTTCGTACGATCAACCATCTCATCTTGATTCCAGCTTGGTGAGCCCCACAGGCGCCTTCGTGTATTTCAGCCATGATAATTTTAGACTCTGATGGCCCCATACATTTCAATAACAATCCATCTTGTCGTTTTTATAGAGCACATCCCCTGTCATTACATAGTTCAAGGCTTTAAGCTTCAACCTTCGGTCTTTTCCTAGTCCAGGATGTGTTAAGAACGTCTTAATTTTGTTTCTCCAATCGTTCTCTGTTTCAAGAGCCATGACGTCTTTTCCTTGGGCTCTTCTTACGAGGGCTGGCTTGATTCTTCCGCTTCTGTACACCCCACTCATGTTGGTTTGTTTATAACCGGAGGCCGCCTGGGCTAAGTTGTTGGCTGATTCATTCTTTGTCCTTGGAACGTATTCCAAGTCAGTATGATCAAACCGTTCTACCAATTTTTTGGCTATACCTAATAATGCCACGACCGACGGGCTTTAGCATTTATAAGTTCCCATTACTTGTTGGATTACCAGCTGCGAATCTCCCTTGATTGACACATGGGTTACTCTCATGTCGAGAAGTGTTTCCAACCCAAGTATCAAGGCTTCGTATTCTGCCTGGTTATTAGTGCAGTACTCGCTCAATTCGGCTAATAGCTGGAAGGGTTCTCCCAATGGGCTGACTAAGACAACCCCTATTCCAGCCCTCTCTACCGTGCTGGATCCGTCGAAATACATTGTCCATGGTTTTAGACTGCATTCGTCCAAATCCAGTTATCTTTCCCTAGTTGTACTTAAGCATGGATGATCAGCCAGAAAATCGGCCAAAGCTTGATTCTTGACAGCCTTTTGGGGTTCGTGTCGTATATCGAATTATGAGAGCGACAAAGACCAGAAACCAACCCTTTGATGCAAAATAGGACGAGAAAACATGTACTTTACTATATTGACTTTTGTGATCAAATATACAATGTTCGGCCTAAGATAGGCACGTAGCTTAGTACATGTAAAATATAAAGCCAAACATAACTTCTCCATGGGAGAATAATTATATTTATAAGTCAGCAATTGCCTGCTGATGTAATATATGGCTCTCTCAACATTTATGTCGTCATCCTGCGCAATCATCCCGGCTATAGACTGCTCCTCAGCTGCTATGTACAACTTTATTGGTTTCCCTGACACTGGAGGTGCCATTACTGGTGGCTGATATAAATACCTCTTCAGACTGTCGAAAGCTTGTTGGTATTCTTCGGTCCAGACGAATTCTTCCTCTCCCTTTAGCTTTAATTGTGAGGAGAATGCTCTGGTCTTCCCTGCACAATTGGAGATGAATCGTCTTAGGAAATTTACCTGTCCTAGAAACCTTTGCAACTCTTTTTTGTTTCGAGGGGGCATGGCTTCAGTAATCGCCTGAGATTTATTGGTGTCAATCTCGATCCCCGTTGGTGTACTAGAAAACCTAAGAAGTTGCATGCGCATACCCCAAAGGCGCACTTGGCAGTGGTTTAATTAAGCTTGAACATTCTCATTCGTTCGAAGGCCGACGTTAGATGGCTAAAATGCTCATCCGTAGTTACGTATTTAGCCACTATATCGTCAACGTAGACTTCTAGGAATTTGCCGATCATGTCATGAAAGGTTGAATTCATGGCTTGTTGATACGTGGCACCGGCATTCTTTAGGCCGAACGGCATTACTACCCACTCGTAACACCCTAGTAACACCCTAGAGACCCTGGGCATCTAAAGGCCGTCTTATGTACGTCATCCTTGGCAATGTAAATTTGATTATAACCCGCATACCCATCCATAAATGAGTATACTTGATACCCTGTCGTGGAATCCACTAAGGAATCGATCGTCGGCATTGGGTATTGGTCTTTTGGCGTTGCTAAGTTTAAGTTCCTGAAGTCTATACAAATCCTTATCTTCCCATTCTTTTTCCTGACTGGGATGATGTTGGACAACCATTCTACATATCTGGTCGTTCTAATAAACTTTGCTTCCAACAGTCGCTCGACCTTCTTTTTAATATCAGGCAAAACATTAGGCGCGAACCTCCGTGGAGGTGCCTATGAGGCCTATGATTTGATAGGATTGGCAGCCTATGTTCCACCAAGGCCCTATCTAGGCCGGACATCTCATTATAATCCCATGCAAAACAATCTCTATATTATATTAATAAACAAAGTAATTTTTCACGTTCCTGGGGGCTCAATTCCTTGCTGACATAAGTTATGCGCTTATTGTCTTCATCCCCCAGATTTACCTCTTCTAGAGCATCTTGTCCTCTTGAGAAGTTCATCTTTCGTCGTCCGTTCAGTGCGTATTCATTCTCCAGTTCGACTTCTCCTTCTATCAAACAGTCCACCCCACACAGTTCTTTCACCTTATCCTCCATCTGGTGCGTCAGCAGCTTCCCTCTTAAAGCCGAAACAGCGGCCAGTGCCTCGTCCTCATCTTTGTGTTCCAGAATGTAGGCCATTAATTTGGCCTTAGAGGCCGCAAGGGCGGCTTGCTCCCTACTCTGGTCGTGCTCCATTGATACCAACGTATGTGGGTTCTCCGAAGACCACTGTGGTTGGTCTTGTTTGTGCGAACAGGTCGTTTAACAATCCAGCGGGGCATGGTTCGTCATTCCGGGCTACGATGGTTGGGCTTTCTCCTTCGTTCAGAACTCTGGTTGGCTCGTAGTTTCCCTCATACATATAGTATTCGGCTGAGTTGTGTCTGCGGCGAAGGGCTTGTTGTCGGCGTGTACGATTTCTACTTCATCCATTTGGTTCCAGAAAACCAGGCACTGATGGAGGGATGATGGAATGCATCGGCTGCCGTGTATCCAGTCTCGCCTCAGGAGCATATTGTATGAGGTTGGCCCATCGATGACGAAAAACACCACCGTCTTTGTAGTGCTTCCCACCTGCAAGTCCAGTGGTATAACTCCTTTCGCAGTCGTCGCTCCTCCGTTAAAACTGGTGAGGACTACTTCTGTGGGGAGGAGGTCCTCCTCGGACTTGGCCAAACGCCCCAGTATCCTAACCAGAATTGCATTGATGGCTGCTCCGTTATCAATCAGCACCTTAGATACGGGGATGCCATTGGCCTTCATCTCTTCACATATAATGGCCTTAGTGCTTTGTCATCTGAGCCGGTGGCTTTGGGAAAATCACTTTCCCTGACGTGCCAATTTCCATGGCTTGATCTCCCCATTTGTTCACTTGGGATGACTCTTCTTCCATATCTCACCGAGAAGGTGGCAGTGTGAGAGGTGTCTCCTGGGAGATGTGATTGATGGTCAGTCTTCTTTTCTCGGCCTTGGTGACAGCCCGCTTTACCTTAGGCGTTTCATACAGAACGAGGAATGAGTATCGCCCTAGGTCTTCTCCCAGCAAGGGGTGTATTGAATCAAGTGAATAAGCCTGCAAGGGGCACAAGCACACAAATTACAGTCCTAAGTTACAAGCTAAGAAATAAAAAGATAAAATATGCTCGATTGAGTCTTCATTTTTTTTCTCCTTTTCTCTCTTGGGATAGGCGAGCTTTTATAGTGCCGTTTGGTAACTGACTTGGGCAGTTTCACTATTCTTTCGCAGTTATGAATCATGCTTGTAATTGCTGGGTTGTGTGTCCTAACTGCCTGATCGTGGGGGAATAACCGTCTAACTGCTTCGGTAGTGAAGGTAACTGCATCGCACTTTTCGCCCTGACCATTGGTTTGATCGTCCTAAATTCTTCTATCGTTCTTCGCTCCATCGCCCTTCTTTTCTTTGCACCTCTTCTCGTTCTAGGACGAATTCGTCCTGTGGGGATTTATCGGCCAACAATTATTATTATTATTATTATTATTATTATTGATAGAGAATAAACTCTTATTGCAAGCATGAATTTAGCTATGGTATGAAGATTTTTATTGTCAACTTAATATGATTTCCGAAACTTTCACTAAAAATATTAAATAAAATATTAAATAAAAAGAACGTGAAACTTATAATGTGGAAAGTTGAACTTCAAAATAATAATTCATTTATTTAATCATCAACAATTATTTTTTTCCTCATTTCCATAAATAATAATTTTTCGGAATTAATAAGATATTATTGAGTGCTTTTGAAATTATTGAGTGGTGTGATCATTTAAATCAATATGTTGGTAAAATACCCAAATACAACATTACAATTACTGGTCATTAGATTAAAAATATATAAATAATTTAATATTTACACTTTTATCATCATCAATAATAAATCATTTGAGTTATACATTCAATGTTAAATATTAATAACTAATAATGGACAATTAATCGATATTGAAAATCTCTTGTCCTTAAGTGGACATTCTCAAATGCAAGGGAGATAACATGAATAACTTGAAACGAGATATAATTTTTCAACTTTGATACATTTATATAGATTTTTGGCACATTCCATTCTCTTTATTACATGTCATTAAAGAAGATGGGCTTTCATGTAACGGTAAAATTATTTTATTGTGATTTGCATATGATAAGTTATAGTTGCGGAAATAATCTACTTATAAAAATACAAAACAGAAAAAATATTATATATATATTGAATCCTCCTCAAAATTATCATACCAACCTTATTACCTGTCATTAAAGTGTATGAGTTTGATTTGATTAACTGATAAACTTTTTGACATAAACGAATAGTATTTGGACAGCAATAGGAATAAATGGTAATATAATATTAACATGAGGGGGGAAATGATAATCTCCTAATAGAAATTAGAAAGCAATGATATTATCAGAGAAAAGATAATTGAGCGGACCCACGTCTTAGGTTTATAACTTGCTTTAAGGCTTAATCTTAGGATTAAAGGCCCACTTTGTCCGAAAATTATATTATGTATCAATGTATGTGTCATCTCTCTCATAATAGGTGGACCTTATAATTATATGGGGCTCACCTGCTGTGAGAGAGATGACATATACATCCCGCATATGATATACCAGCTCCACTTTATCGGGGAATTTGGGAACTGCCAAATGGAAAAAACAGACCGACATAAACAAAGATGTAAAAAGAAAAAGTAGAATGATCAAGTGGCTGCAATTCTCTATGAATTGATATTTTATAAATGTAAATGAGGCCAATTTACATATTATTTCAATTTTCAATTGATTAACTACAAAAAGGATAAATTTTATTACTCTAATTTCTTGGACCATCATGTCCCTTCTCAGGATTCATCCTTTATAGGAAATAGAGGTACATGATATTAACATGCATAGCTTGTACTGTATACAAACTCTGCATCCTCTTCATACTAGGAGCTGAGAGTGAGAATTCGTGTAATGAAAATGAGACAGGTGGCTTACATTCCTTTAGTCACATCAATGATTTCAAGGGTATCAAATATATTTACGTTCTATTTTGATTATTGAACATGTAATTTAAATTATTAAATATGTAAATTTTATCAATAAATATGAAACTATTTTTGTACCTAATGATATCGGCGACATCCTTTTTTTTTTTTTTTTTAATCACAACTAGGAGCTTATGATTCCAAAAGGATCGTAGCATACATTGTGATAGTGATGAAGAATCATATAATTTAATAATATCTCATAAAATGTTTTTCTTTTTTTAAGTATCTTATCTTAATGTTTAAAATAGTAAAAAATGAATGTTAAAGCAAAACAACCAAACAAGCCTATTTTCATTTACTCTCCTTTTGGTCTTTGAATCACCCAATCTGATTTGAACCCTTTTTCATTTTCACTCTCCAGATTCTCTCAATTTTCTTAAGAGGTGAGGGTGATTTTAATTTATTTTTTTTTTTAAAAACATTTGGGTACCATCAAGCTTCTACATTAACACATTACATTATGCTATTTGTACAAATGTCTACATTTATATATGTGTTATTGGGCATGTCTTTTTGGTTCCATGACATTTTTCACAGTCTATTAGTTAAAGTGTTTCTGATTAGTTGTTTAGAACTGTTTTTTTTTTTTCTTTTTTTTTTTCTGGGTTTACTTGTTATTTAAAAAAAATGATGATTTTAAATGATAATTGTGAATAAAGTGTTTTGGACTGTATCTCCGAGTTTAGTGGATGTGTTTTGCTGCAATTTAGTGATGGTGGCTTTTACCTTTATGTGAAAGTGGCTCTGTTCAATAATTGTGGTGGCTGCTGTGAAATAAAAGTTTATATAACTTTTAAGTAACAATATTGACAAAAATGGTGAAGGTAATTTTTTACATCAAACAAAATTTTAACTCCTAAACTATAGTTGTGAGACAGCAATACCAAGGGAGCCATAATGTTTCTGATGTAGTGATGTGTGTCCTTGTCTTTAGTTGAATTTTGTTGTTCAGTTTGTAGATTATTTGTTGTTAAAACTCACAGATACTTGTTGGTATACTTTCTGTGTGATAATGGATACTGTTGGTGATGATAACTGGGGTAATGAATGGGAAAAGAGAGATATTGGTTTTATGGATTTTGAGGATTATAAATCCTCTGAGTGTAGTTACAATCCAAGTGAAGAGGATCCTGTTGAGATTTCTTTTCCGTTCCCTTTAATAGACGGGAAGCCTCAATCGATATCTGTTGGGGAAACTGCTGTAGATTCAATCACCATTAAGAACTCCACATGTGAACCTGTGGAACTTTGGAGTAAAGTTTATGCCTCAACTCCTGAGAATACTTTCACACTCTCTGTGATGAAACCTCCATCGGCAGAGTCAGATGCAGATACTAGCTGCAGCTTTTTGGAGTTTTTTACATTGGAGGAAAGAATGATTCAGCCTGGTCAGACCTTGACCATTTGGTTATCTTGCAAGCCGAAGGAAATTGGACTGCACACGACAGTTTTGCAATTTGATGTGGAGGATAGGACAGAACGTGTGGTCTTTTTATTGGCAGAAGATAAGATCTCTCAGTCTTTGGCTTCAAATAAGCCATATTCAAGGGGTGCAAAGAAAAAGCAATTTTCTGCGGATACTTATGTTATGGGTTCACGTCCGTCAAGGTTGACAGGCCAAGTCTTTTATCGGAATAGGCTTCCGAGGTATGATATTCCAAACGACATTAGGGAATTGATCGAGAGCAAGCAACTCCCAGATGCTATTATAAATGGTCTTTCACAGGAGAATTATGCTTCTTTTTTCAAGACATTATTGATCATGGAAGAAATTCAACTGAAGGTAACATTTTTATTGTGAAATATGAATGGTATTAATGGTGATATGAAATCAGTGTTTGGTTTTGCTGAAATTGGTTATTTGTTGCTTCAGGAAGACATGAGGGCACATGACATGGAAAATGTAACTATGAGGAGAAAGCGACAATTTTTGTCCCTTGTTGTTCCTGGGCTTGCAGAGAGAAGACCCTCGCTTGTCCATGGAGACTTTATTTTTGCCAAGCTTGCTTCTGAAGATGCATCGTCTCCTTATCAGGTTCATACCTAGTTCTGGAAATTATCAATTGTTTAGTTAATTCTTGAAGAATCTAACTGGAAAAGAAAGGACACATAATCAAAGTTGCTAAAATATTCGATTCGATTGAAACTTTTTCTATCTACACTATAATTGAACAATAAATGGACTTTGTTCTTTAATTCTTGGATCAGTTGCATGATCTGACATTCTATATCATTGTTTGAATATGTGACTTCTTTGTCTGGCACTATAATTATAGTTTCCAAAAGGCCAAAAACCAGTTATTATTATCAGAAAATTCCAATAATTCTATGAATTGATTTCTGCTTCTTTTGATATGGAACAGTTGAAGGTCACCATCTTCCCTAGATATGTTTCAGGAGGGTACATAATGCCAAAACACAAGTACTTTAGAGCATATACAAAGCTATGAGGTGCATTTATTTATGGCTATATGATGATTTTTCCCCTTTTTACCTGCCAGTCACACAATTAATAGAAGATTCTTGTTTTCCTATTGTTTCATTTTTACTCGAATTGAATTTGTTAGTTATTTGTTTACCATTTACAAGGATCCAAAATTATAATAAATGCACTGTTCCACAGGGTTTCATTCACCGTGTTGAGGCAGATGAAGTGTATTTGAAGTTTGCCCAAGATTTTCACTTACACCATAGAGATGAGAATCTTTATAATGTACAGTTCACATACAATCGAGTCAATATGAGGAGGTTATATCAAGCCATTGATACTACAAATGGGTTAGACAAAGAGTTCCTTTTTCCATCTGCGTCCTCTGGAATAAGATTGATTGAATCAACTTCATTTGTTCCTATCTCCTGCAATCTTAATGAGGAGCAGATGTGTTCAATTGAGAAGATCCTTGGCATGAAAGGGGCACCTCCTTATCTGATTCATGGACCTCCAGGTACAGGGAAGACTATGACACTGGTGGAAACAATCCTTCAACTCTACACAACTCAAGAAGATTCTCGAATTCTTGTCTGTGCACCTTCAAATAGTGCAGCAGATCACATCCTAGAGAAACTCCTCAGTAAGAAGGCTGTTGAAGTTCGGGAGAATGACATATTCAGGCTTAATGCACCTTCTCGTCTGTATGAGGATGTCAAGCCTGATCATATTCGCTATTGCTTCTTTGATGAGCAGATCTTCAAGTGTCCTCCACTTGGTGCTCTCATTCGCTACAGGATCATGATATCAACTTATATGAGTGCCTCTCTTCTTTATGCTGAAGGCGTTGATTGTGGCCACTTCTCTCATATTTTCTTGGATGAGGCTGGCCAATCTTCTGAGCCAGAAAGCATGGTTCCCATATCCTGTCTCTGCAATAAGGATACTGTCGTTGTTCTAGCCGGGGACCCGATGCAATTAGGTCCAGTAATATACTCAAGAGAAGCGGAGACTTACGGATTGGGGAAATCATACTTAGAAAGGCTGTTTGAATGTGAATCTTATTGCCATGGGAATGAAAATTATGTAACAAAATTGGTTAGAAACTACCGATCTCACCCTGAAATTCTGTATCTCCCTTCAAAGCTGTTCTACGAAGAGGAATTGATTGCATGTAAAGAGGACAATAGTTCCTTCTTGTCTTTTCTGAACTTTCTTCCTAACAAGGAGTTCCCTGTTCTTTTCTTAGGTATTCAAGGATGTGATGAGAGAGAAGGCAGCAATCCTTCATGGTTCAATAGATTTGAAATTAGCAAGGTTGTGGAGGTCATCCGTAGATTGACAGCAAGTGGAAATCTGAGTGAGGGTGACATTGGGGTCATAACACCTTACAGACAGCAGGTACTGAAGCTAAAGAAAGCCCTTGAAAGCTTGGATATACCTGATGTAAAGGTTGGCAGTGTTGAACAGTTCCAAGGACAAGAAAGGGAAGTCATAATCATATCTACCGTCCGATCAACATTCAAACACAATGATTTTGACAGAAAACATTGTTTAGGATTCCTGAGAAATCCGAGAAGGTTTAACGTATCTGTTACTCGTGCAAAATCTTTGCTTATCATTATCGGGAATCCACACATTGTTAGCAAGGTATGTTTATTGCTCGTAATTCAATATTAACTCAAGTTAATTGAAAAAAAAGAAGGTAAAATCGCCTTTGAAATGATATGAAATGATAATGATGACAACGATAGAATTATTTTCCAAAAGATTTCATCTGAATCTGATAAATCTCTACTTGCATACGCATGCATAATTTATGGAAAGATATACATCATTCCTGAGTGATAATGTAGAGAAAAAGTTTCCTCATGCAACATATATTTGCCATTTTTCCATCTTAGCTTCGACACACGCATTAATGTCCAGTTATATGCTGGGACATTGCTTGCCAAGTTGCAACAGATATTTATTGTCCATTAGCTAAAATTCTAAAGGCTTAAGAAATCACCTACACATGCATCACATTACATTAATATATTTACTATATCCAAGGGTCTCTATAGGCACACAAGGTTTCTGGAACTAACAGCTAAAAAGGGAATAAAAACAAAAACTGGGAAAAAAATGAAAGGGAAAATAGGGGATTGACAAGCATCAGGGTCTTCATCTACTGTTTTACTTGATAATGCCTCGCGAGTTTTCAATGTGTTTGCATGTGTGGTTGGGAAAGGTCTAGGATGTAAAATTGCTCAAGTTTACTTTCTTATTCTCCCTAGTGTCGTGTTTAGATTTTTGCTTTTCAAGAGTTCTATATCTGTACAGTAAAAATGTAGATACAATGTGATTCAACTTGTTCTCATTTAACATTACAACTACGAGTATGTTATTTATATCTCTTCCTTTTTATCAATTTTGGTCACCTACCAGTGTTCTTGAATCTTACTAGCATTTCCTACCTTTTTAGAAACAGACTCTTGGGCTACCACAAGCGTCCTTGTTTATTAGGAAAAACTCAATTTGTAAAGAAACCCAGGCAACAAAAGGAAGAAAAATAAAGAAGTTGAATGGTTTTTAGGAGAAAATAAAGTTGAGGGTAGTTAAGAAATGGTATTTGAATAGTTAGGTTTTGAAGACGCGAACAGCCTAGGGGTTTTACATCAGCTTGCTGATGTAATGATCGGTCCTTTGCATTTGGCAGGACCCATACTGGCATCAGCTTTTATGGTATTGTTCAGACAACAATTCTTATCAGGGTTGTGCTCTCCCTGAAAGGCAGGAGTTTGCTGATGAAGATCCAACATCGACTGATTGCTGGAACCATGAACAAGAAATCCCACAATCCTTTCAACAAGATGATTGGATTCAAGGGCCCTATGAATCAGAGAATCTTAAACCTGTTAAAGATGAAGATGAGTGGTCTGATGGCTGGCGTTAAAATTTACTTCGCATCTGAGAACTCAAAGCAACAGGGAAGTGTGTTTTCTTTTGAATCTTGTCCTTCATTGATATAGAAATGCGCTATATGTTAAGAGAATCTTTATCTTTTATGTTTTGGGACAAAAAAATAGAGTATATCAAAGAATGAATTTGATGAGGATCAGGTTCTAAGAAATTTCCTTATATTTGGCTTGAATTTAGCATGTATTGATTACAATTTCAGAAATCAAAGTCAGAACAGACAGTTAATAGCTATTACTTTACTCGGAAGAGAATGCTTCATCTTACAAACCAGAAACTTAAGCATGAAATCTCATGTTGAAAAACTAGGTGATGCTAATGCTCTTTATTTATTCAGTACAAGCAAAGGACATCTTTGCTTAGAGTCATTGAATGTCAGGAAGATCTAAGTGGTACAGAATGTATACATGATGAGTGTAGTAGAGCTACTTACAGACGAAAGCTAGAAATAACATGACTTCTAGCAGCAAACAACCACTGCTGTTGGAAATCAGTTTTGTTGGGGAAGAATCACTGGCTGGTTTCAAATGTGAGCGTGGTACTGCGGGTGATTTCTCACCATCTCCTTCTGGCAAGCTCAGTGTGGGAGGTGATCTGTTAGCAGATTGTGGTGGCATGCTTACTGAAGGAGCCAATGCATTAACAGGTTCTGCAGAATTGAGACTGTTCATTAACTGACCGCAGAAACATTAACTGTTGAGAATTTTTATTCGTGGTTACAAATTTTTTGTTAACCCATAGAGAGAATCTTCTGTGCATGTGGCGGTGTGAATGATGGAAATAGAACTTGAATATGAGAAGAGTTCAGTGTGCTTGCTCACCAGAATCCGATGGATTTGAAATCTCCGAACCTGTCGTGCTGCGGAGAGGTGGCAATGCCAGCGACCCTGTTGCATAGATTATACAAATACATAAAATGATTCAGCATTAAAAAAGGGTACCCATCATTCAGCATCGGTGTGGGACAATCTTCCATGCTTAACTCGAAATTTTATTAAAATATTTTTTATAAATTAATGAAAAATTTAATTTATTAATGAAATAATTTTGATTTATCTAACTAAAATAAAAAAAAAAATATATATATATATATATATATATATAAATATTTTTTGAAAATCAAATTATACAAAACTTAATCAAAATTCTTCTTTCTCCATTGTCATCACTTGGGAATTGCTTTTCTAAAGACACTACTAGCTATACCCTTAGTTAAAAAAAGGATTTCATTTTCAAATTAAAAAAAAAACCTTAATTTATGTTAAAGATAGTTTAAGGTGTTTTTATGATGTCCGCAAAAACGTGGCTTGGTGGTGTAAGGTTCAGGGTCTGACTTTCAAGCAATGTGTTCGAATTCAGATAGTGAATTTTTTGTAAGAGTTTAGGACAACCGGAGTTTTTACCTACTCCGCTTAAATCCAGAAAAGATGATTTGGTGGTGAGATTTTCAACGATTGAAAAAAATATTTTTATGATGTTAAAAAAATCGCTTCCAAATGTAATAGTCAATTACATGGCAAAAAAGCCCAGGCCCGGCCCGAGCTTAAAATAAATAATTAAATTTTTTTATTTATAATAAAAAATCGGGTCCAGGCCAAACCAGACCGGACTTTTCCCGAACCCGAGCCCGAGCCTAAATTTTTTATACCGGAAGCCCGGCCCGTTGTCCTACCTTACTTATCCTACTTACTGCTAACTTGCCCCTCAAATAGGAACACAGAATGCTAACTTGCGCCCTTTTCTTCTTGGCGCGAAAATTACTACCGGAATCAAAATTCAACGAAGAAAATTAGAGAAAATATACAAGAAATAGATACCCGATGAGCAAATCGATTCCAATGAAGCATTCGTGTTACAAGCAGAAGACAGCGAAACGACTCTCGACTCGTTCAGCGGAAAGCCAAAGATGAGCGGCTGCTGGAGAAGGTAACAGAGGCAACTGCCGTCCCCGGAATCGAAATCCGAGGAGACCGCATCGCAGCACTGAGGTGGCACCGTTTCGGTCAAGTTGTTTGGCGGCAGTGACACGTACATCAGGCACGGCGAGAAGGCCATCAGGTCGGTGGTGCAGCCTGATGGCGGCGAAAGTGTTTGTGCTGACATGGCGAGAAGGAGATTGAAGGCAAGGAGGGGGATGAGTACGGCCATGGTTCGATTTCGAGTTCAAAGGGTTTAGTTTTTGGAGGTTAATTTGTTACGGTGGCGGTTAAGATTGTTGTTAATAAAGGAGAGTTTTGGCGCGGGAATCTATTTAGTTGAAATCTACGAATGTACACATATGCCCTTAGAATTTGTAGTAATTTACGATTAATTAGCTATTAGCGTATTTGTATTCAAATGTTATTTTTATCATTTGTTGACAATATCAAGCATTTATTATCATTGAGAATGCAGATTTGCTGATTCATTCACACCCTTTGGCACATTACATCTGGCAACAGGATTTTCACTTGACTCTGGCCGCGTTGCAACTGTTATGGAGTTGTTACTCCTACTCATGTTCAGAAATGATTTTGGAGAAAGTCGAATTAAGTGATTGATTGAGACTCTTAAATTTGACTCAAAATTAAGATATTTGAACTCAAAGAAATTTTAATAGATTAGCCTTGGATTTGGCTTTTCACTAGGAAAACAGAAGTTAGCCAAAACTCAGAATTTTGTTCTGTTTCTCTCACAGGGTGCTCTGACTATGTTACATTTATCATTTCATAATCAGTTAAGAGGGTGATTCTGGTTTTGATGAAAAAGCATGACTAAAGAGTTGGGTGGTTGTTGAATTGGGATGATCATGCAGATTGTGAGGAGTCATAAAACTGTGAAGATGGAATCTGTGCCATGACTAGGGCATGAACATGGAATGAAATTGAAATGGTTGAGTCTTCGTCAAGCCAATTTTGGTTGCGCCAAGCTTGATTCAGGTTTCTGGGTCAGGATTAGGTTTACTGCTGGTAAACAAGTTTAGCAAGACTTTTGAATTTGATCTGCAAAAGCATAACCGGCCAAGCATTTATGAAAACTTCCAAGATTTCATTAGGCATTCACAATCAATCACTAATAGGGATGCAATTCCTTTATATAAAAAATAAATGATTATTTCTTACAGTACTTATTTATTACAAAAATATAAGCTCATTCAATAAATAATCACCCAATATGGGTGTCAATAATCTTGAAAATCCCAAAACAATAGGCACAACCCAAAAGAATAATGCTCAATGTATAAATACATCAATAGAAATTGAAAGTGGAGGCCTAGTAGTACTGCAAGGCTACAAATCCTAGAGCAAATAGCAGAAGAGATTGTGAAAATTTATAAGAGGCCATGGCAGCTGATGGAGTCAGATCAGGGCGGCTGCCTGGATTCGCTATAGGGGTGTCAGAACCGGAACCCACATCTGGAGATGGAGGAGTTAACCCTGGTGTTGTGTCTGATTCTGGTGCTTCACTAGATGGCGTCGGCTCAGGAACAACAGAGGCTGCTCAAAGAAACAGAATATATCAATCTAAAAATGATAGCTTCAGAAATGCTAAACACTAAAAAAAAAAAAAAGTAATATTGAAGCCTATGGAAAGCAATTTTATGATTATTATGTTCAAAGAGCAATTTTACCTTTTGGACTTGCAGCTGGAGATTCTCCAGGAGCAAGAGTTGGCCTAAGTGAGGCAGGACCTGCAAATTACAAAGCAAAGTTAATTAATAAGCATAAACCTATCCGATTCTCAAATTTGCTGATTAATTATGATTATACCTGGAGCAGGAACAGGAGAACTAGAGGCTGCAAACAAATAACAAAAAAAAAAATTTGATTGATATTAGCAAATTGATTGTAGGAAAAATGGACTAAATTGAAAATTTTTACCTTTGCATTGAACAGGGACACCAGGCATGTTACAAGCTCGAGGGAGAGAAATGGCCAGGCTTCGATTAACGGGTACTCGAAATGGGACACTTGCAGTGACAATGAGGCACAAACAGTCCATGCCATTACTTGTAAGGTTCTTGAGTGCTCCGCAACAATCCGCCGTTGGCGAAGTACCACCGCCGCTGCTATTTGTGACGAAATTCATGCAAGGAGTGAATGTTGCAAGCATTGAAGGAGTGCATGGGGTATTAATTTGGCCATATGCCTGCTGCAAGGTTGAGACCAAAGCTAAGGCCAGAAATGGCAACAAAAGCTTCATATTGTAATGCTATTTTTTTTGTTTTATGTTGCTGAAGAGGTGATGAACTTGATGATTGGATTTTGGAGTTTGATGAAATTGAGAGATTTGTGAATGATTTTTATAGATGAATAATGGGTTTAGGTAAGTGACATGGAGGGAAATATAGGTGGGTTTTTAATTAGTTGGTTATGAAGCTCAACTACCTTAACTAATTTTGTGAACTAAAGAAGGTTAGAGTTAGACATGTGGATAATCTTGGATCCCATTTTTGGCTTTAGGCTAAAATGATTGAAGAAAGTTTATGTGATTGGGTAGCTGGCTCAGGTCAAAATGGTTTTTGATGATTCAGCCAGTAATGGTTAATTAATTGGTTAAGGGTTATCAAAAAATGCAAGCAAGGTCAATTTGAGTTCATATAATCTTTAATTAAACTCATAATTAAGCCGATTATGCGTGTCTTTTAGCTTCAAATCCTAGGTTTTAAGGTTTTGATTAGGTGATTTTACGAGGAACATATAAAAATTAACAAATTAAATATGAGTAATCTTATGGTTTTGAACGTGATGATCATCCAATCGAGGGGTCTACATCGATCCCGACATTAATATTAATATAAATTTTGTTAACCACATGGGAACTCTATACTGGTTACAGAGGTCATAATTACTAAATAGACAAATAATGTATTATTTATTGATTAAAATTATTCGTTTAGCTCGCCAAAATTACATTAAAAGTCGCTTTCTTGTTTCAAAAAAAAAACTTGAAAATTATTATCACTATTAACAAAATTCGGATTAAGTTGACTTTGAAAATTGCTTCTTGAGCTTTGTGTAATAAAACCACGATCCATTATATAGATGCAATCTAAATTAATAAATATATATAGGATACATAGTATAGTTTTGTATCAAATTATGTGAAAAACACAAAATTATATTTCCAAAACTGAAAAACTCCGATGAAGGAATACGAAATATTCAAATAAAACAGTAAATTTCCCCAAAAAATGAAAAACTGCAAAAAAAAAAAAAAAAAATAAAACTAATCTGGCAAGAATCATCTTCGTTTTGTTGTGTGGACCCAGTGGTGACTCGTGAGGGCTCAAATATAGTGGTGGTTGCGCGAATTCATCGAAGGTGAGGGTGGGGGTGATTAAGGGTTGAGGGGTTAGGGTGGTGTAGGACTGTAGGAGTGTGGCCAGAGAAGTGGTGGAGGTTGTTGGAGATTTGGGGTTGGTGGCTATAGGTTGGGGTTTGGGGAGTGGCGACTGGTGGCAAAGGTGGGTTTGGGGAGCGGATATCAGCTGGAGCCTCTAAATTTAACGCAAAATCAGAGGTTCTGAATTCAAAAAAAAAATCAATTTTTAATATATAATATGACTTATTATTATTTTTTTTTTATCATTTATCGGTGGAGATCTTATTTTAAGAATTCGTCTATAATTCCGTAAAATTTAGAATAACTCAAGGCTGTCACTTGGTTTGTTTTCTTTAGGGTTTCTCAAAGAGAGAGAGAGATTGCTTAATTCAGTTATTAAGTTAGAGATTGATGGAAACAGAAATAGATGTAGATAAAATTTCACCGGTATAGTCATTTAATAATTCACGAGGTATATATACAAGTAAGTAAACATATAATATTACTCATTCTTAAATCTCTAATAAGTCTTTCAAAAACAAAAATCTCGAATGTGATGGTGCAATCCAATTATTTATTTAGACCCAAAATATGACGAATCTTCTTACAAATACTTGAGGATTCGAACTATAACGACACGTGGGAGAATGATGGAATGCTTCCTGTCCTTTGGAGTTGGGTAGTGGTTGAATCATATATGTTGCATGAACTTAATTACCATAGAGCTAATCTAGCTCTTTGTGATATTAAACTCAATTATTATTCAATCACAAGAATTGTAAAACTTTTTTATTTTGATGTTAGGTTACTGACTGCTAAAGGTCACTTTCACTCCCAAAAGTTCGCCCACAATCGCTGCCTACATTTGTATCATCATGCATGCAATTGCAAGCACGCTATGAAGATAATTTTCTTATAATATATAGTTTCAAAATCTTACCTCATAGGGCCTGTAATAGTTTACCAAATTACCCTTAAAAGACTACCATCACTCAATAATAAATACCATATACCAATGACACCATTCCATGCAAAGCAAAACAAATTAATACAATCAAACACCAACAATGGCTTCAAAAATGAACAATATTACTATTCTAGTCCTCATCATCATCATCATCCTAGTGACCCTGCTCTGTGCAAGAACCGTTAAGGCTCAGTCCGATTGCACTAATGTGCTAATAGGCATGGCACACTGCCTAAACTATGTGAGTGGCAGCTCCATGACTCCGTCGGCTCAATGCTGCTCACAACTTGCTAGTGTCGTTAGATTAAACCCTCGGTGCCTCTGCACGGTGCTTAACGGTGGCGGTGCATCTTTGGGTGTGTCGATCAATCAGACGCTCGCTCTCGCGCTCCCCGGTGCTTGCAACGTCCAAACTCCGCCTGTTAGCCGGTGCAATGGTAAAGATTTACATTTGGAAAAAATAATGTCACAATTTTTTATTTTTTATTTTTTTTTATTATTATTATTTTTTTATATTAAGTTGTGTTGTTTTCAATTTAGAATTAATATGATGGTACAATTTTGGACAGTTGTTGTTGATGGACCTGATTTGTCTCATGTTGATTCTCCAGAAGCTTTACCAGGTGATGAATCAGCAGGTACGTGTTAATTATGTGTAGTTTGAAATTATCACATGATCAACTTTATTGTCATATATAACATTCCCTGTGTTAATTATGATATGATTTGCACTTGGATCATATGATCAATCTTGTAAGATTTCGCTATATATCCATTTTAATTATTAGATGATTTGCACTTACAAGGGTTTGGCTATGCTACTAGACCAATAACAATATATTGAAAATTATAACAACACTATACTTGTATATTTTATTTGTGATCGTACAAAATTCGTGTCCAAGTAAAATCTCACCTATATTTAATTATCATGATGTTGGTTGATTTTATTATTATCCCAGCGTGTAATCTTGCGAACAATTATCATATGGGTATTATATTTAATGATCCGTTAGGAACAAAGTTTGTGTTTGTCTGAAAATTAATGTGTTGAGAGTCAACTAGTTGTGGGTAAAATCTCGACTCATGTTGAGAAATAAGAGTTTGTGTGATTTGAAATTCGTTCGTCGGAATTGGATTGTCATTACTTTATATAAATAAAAGACTTAAAATTAATAATAATGATAATTGTACTTCTTGACCACTCATTTAACACTGAATTTTTATCTTTACTCTTTAGTAATTAAAATTAATGGCAAAATAAATATAAAGATTGAAAACTTACATTTTAAATCTAGTATTTTAAATATTAAAAGACAACAATTCGATATTGAAGATAAAGTGTACTCAGAGCGCATTTAGTATTATTGTTGATAAATGTGTGACTTGGGATACCTACAATATTGATATTATGCAAGTATTATCTAGTTATTAAGACATATCACAAATTAGTAAAAATTCTCAAATACATGTATCCGCATTTTGTTAAAATATAAACATATTGGCTAAACAAAAACACACAGACAGTCACACACAATAAACTTTGGAAGATAGAAAATTATGTGATTACATGATTCAGAGAACAAATTAAGGAGAGAATCGAATCTAACTCTCCAACAGTATATTAAAATATAAATAGAATATTAAAACCTGATAATTAACAACTAATTGAATGGATGGATATATATGCAGGAACTAGTGGATCAAAAGCAGTGCCATCTACAGGCAGTTCCAAGGCCATAATCATAAACACACACCTTCAACTCCTTCTCTCCTTACTGTTCGTGGCTAATTAATTAGTATTACTATTTATTATATATATATCCATTACATGTACGAGTGATTTACAAGCTTAAATAATTTTCTCTGGTTTGTTTCTGTATTGTGTAAGACTTGATTTCAATATATTAATGAAAAATTATAACTTATAAGCATGCATGTAAGATATATATATACTGTCGATCGATCCTTGTCAGATTGAGCATTTTTATCAAATGTGGATTTCAGCTATGTAGTTACTAGTAGTTATATAAAGTGATAATAAATCACGAGCACGATGTGCTAAAAATACCATTTTTTTTTGAATCGTTGGAATCCCGCCGCCAAATCATCTTTTTCAGGTTTAAACGGAGCAGGTAAAAACTTCGGGTGTCCCATACTATTATAAGAAACACACTTTCTGGATTTCAACTCATAACCTCAATGTGAGATCATGAGCCATATATCACCAAACCACACCCCTTGAGGAGAGCCGACACATGCGATTTCACATAAACACTCAAAATAAAATGTTTACAAAATGCTAATTTTCACATCGGATAATTTCCATGTTTGAGTTTTATTTATACCATTAATTGCAAATGCCGGAACAATGCTAATATTCTGAATATATTCAAATGAAAGAAATCGATCACACGGGCTTATTTCAAACATTTTTATTTGGTTGGTCATCTAAATTAAAATCCTGAAAGAAATAAGTTAAAAAAATAATTTAAATTTTGCCTGTCGCGTACCTTAAAGAAATTTAAAGAATAAAAAATAAAAAATCCATCAAGAACCTATCTCTTAAAAAAAAAAATTTGTGAGTACATGAATGTAAGGGTGATCCTGGAGAGAGCCGACACAGGCGGTCTGTTGGGTCCCTAAATTTAAATCAAAATTAAGTGCCTCAAATTTAGAAAAATTTTAATTTTTAATATATAATATGACTTATTTATTTTTATTTTTTATCCTTATCCGGTAATGATTCATTTTAAGAATTCGTTCCATAACTCAAAACAATGACGAGTTACAAAAGTAAGCTCTTGCTCCATAACACTCTGATGGCTCATAGCTTAATTAGTACAAGTAATGGCCAATATGGGCAGGTTGTAATACTAATTATTACTTCATAGTTCAAACGAATGCCGAAAGAGATTAGATTAATTACTTGATTAACTTGAATTGAAAATGATCCAAAAATCTTGGGTATTACTTATTTTTCATTCACTACGTACTTATACTTCAACTAACCATAATAATAATTCAAATGGTTAGAAAAATACTTCTGTTGATGGTGGTTTTTCACCCACAAGAAATCAGCATCTCGAGAAAGGGCAAGAAAAGAATTTCCGCTTATGATGATGAGTTTTGTGATTAATAGAGGAAAAACCCAAGATTCTCGTTAGGGCGAGATCAGGCAGAAGGGCCCGAGCCTGAGGCGCAGAATTGATCCGACCAGAAGAGATCATGATCCGACCAGAGGATGTCATGATCCGACTAGAGGAGGTCATGTTCCGACCAGGGGAGGTCATGTGCATCATCCATAACTTTGTGATGTGACTATAGCAACTTGCAAGGTTATCCTCTGACACACGCCACTGTCTTTACAGGTTGTCTTCATGATTGTTGAGTGTGGCAGTGCCCAAAATAAAATGATTTAATGAAGATTTAGATGACAAGTTTGCTTTCGGCGAGGCAGTTGGGGCAAAGAGCCCATCAATCGGCAGGAAAACCACGTGGCTGACGTTATGAAGATATGAAAATAATGTTATTTTTTCCTTAGTATATAAAGGGAGGTAAATCTCATTTGTAAGGGTTGACAAATTCTTATTTAAGCACCACTTGTAAAAATACACCAAGCAAACAGCTCGATAACACTTGACCACCATTTAAAAAGAGGTCGGTCGAGCTCGGTTCAGTTATAAAAGCAGTACACCATTTTGTTCCCGTGGACGTAGGTTGGATCTATTCCGCCGAACCACGTAAATTCTCTATCGACTTTGTGCTTGTTTCATTTTCTGCTAAATTTGCTTTTGATCCCTCATAATCAAACAAATACACGGTTGGATGAGGATTGTTCGAGGAGCGGAATTCTGGATCTGTCCTTAGAATGAAAATCACCCGTCAACAACTTCAAATGTAATTATAATAAACGACATCGCGTTTTTTAGTTAAGAAAAACTCTTCAAAGTTCTCACGAGGAACGTCCATTTTTAACAATTTTAAACTACTTTGTCGTTTGTTTTCTGAAAAAAAAAAAAAAAAAAAGAGCAGGAGAGAAAGAAAAGGTTTGTCGGTTATTAGATATAATTACAAACGACTTGCCGTCCATGTATAAGAGAGGAATCACCAAGAAAAAGACGATAAAGTGGAAAACATATTTATAATTATTTTTTTAGAATCATTGGAAAACTCACCGCCAAAACATTTTTTTCGGGCTTAAGCGGAGCAGTTAAAATCTCCGGCTGTCCTAAGCTCTTACAAGAAACGTACTACCTGGATTCGAACTCAAGATTTGAAGGTGAGATCATAAACCTTACACCACCAAACCACACCCATTGGAGATATTTCAACATCCTGATAGATTAATCAAGATTATTACATGCTTAGTGATTAGTAATTTGATGTAACAAAAAAATTATTGCGTCATTTATCATCCAAAGAAATCACCACGTCTAATATTCCTCAATCTCAATTTCCTGGGAATTTCCTGCTTTTAGGACAAGATTCAGATTCTCAAAGTGAAAAGTAAAAGGGCAAAGGGTAGAGTCACAAGCACGTCATGCTTTTTCTATAATAAGTTTCCAGCCTGATACTCAAATCGCCAGTTGCATTATTGCCATTTGCCAATTGCCACAAAGGCCAGTCAATAACTAGAAGTTGGTCACCCAACATATAGCCGACACATCCAAATTCGCCTGATTTATATGTCATTGAACAAGTCTCCAGGTTTGCACATATCTCAATAATCAAAGTCATTATACAGTTTAAGCCTTAAAGAGTAGGGAAAGTTGGTCACCTACATTGTGTCATCTCTGTTTGTATCTTCTTTGGCTCTCTCTCCATATAAACCTCATCCCTCTCCCTGCTCTCCATCAAAATCCAATCAAACTACAGGCAATTCCAGCACAAAACCGATAGAAGGGCAATGGCACAGGGAAGTTTAGCAGTGGGTCTGGTTCTGGTTGTGGTGACTGTGTTTTGGGCAGGAACCGCGGCTCAGTCATCAAGTTGTACAAATGTGTTAATCAGCATGTCACCGTGCCTCAATTACATTACTGGGAATTCATCAAACCCATCTTCTCAGTGTTGTCAACAGCTTGCTAGTGTTGTCCGATCATCGCCACAGTGCTTGTGTGAGGTTCTGAATGGCGGTGGCTCATCACTGGGAATTAACGTCAATCAAACTCAGGCTCTAGCTTTACCTGGTGCTTGCAAAGTTCAGACTCCATCCATCAGCCGCTGCAATGGTAAGAATGGAATTAAAAATTCTCAGTTCAATTTAATCTCATGCAGAGCTTACCACTAACAGAAACCATATGTTTGTTCCAGCTGCTTCCCCAGCTGAGTCTCCAGCAGGAGAGCCAGAAACTCAAACTCCCAGCACTATTCCAGGTACTAAATAGTCAACAAATTGCTACATTACAAATAAAACTACTACCTTTCACCTTTCTTGATTCTAAAATCAAATATCAAACGTCAAGATTTAATACCTGTGTTTCTCTGTATGTAGGAACTGGATCTAAAACCGTACCGTCATCAGAAGGAGAACCTGCATCAGATGGAAGCTTGATCAAGTTGTCATACTCTCTACTGGTTTTCCTGCTCTTTGCAGCATCATATAGTTCAATCTTCTCATCATACTGATTCCCCAAACATTCTCCACATACTTTTGTGATTATTACTATTGTATTCTTTATTTATTATTGAGTTTGTATGTAATAGTTATTTTTCACAACCCTCAGGGTTCATATGGTTTTGTATTACTGAGGAGATTTCTTGTTCTCTTCCTCTCTGAATAAAAAAAAACTATTTCCGGCTTAAGAATCTAACAGATGGAGTACTTATAGTCATATATTTTTTTAACGTTGAAAATCTCGCCGCCAAATCATCCGGCTCGGACTTAAACGGAACAGATAAAACCCCAACTGTCCCATATTTTTACAAGAAACGTACTCATTGAATTCAAACTCATGACCTAAAGGCCTATCAAGTCAGTCAACGTAAACTGTTAATACATTGAGCCATCAATCACAAACACATTAGCAACCAAACAAAATAGGACTTTTAGTTTATTATAAACAAATTCGGCAGTGATGGAAGAAAACGGTTTAAAAGCATCTTAGCATCTAACCCTAATACATGGAATTACTAGACAGATACCTAACTCTTTGACTGAAGTAATTATTTGAACAAGACATCCTTATCAACAGAAGATGAAAACAACTAAAAAAAACTGTCTACAGAAACGAAATGTTTGATACAATGGGTTCAGACCACCTCATTTCATTTGCAATATAGTCTGCACAAGCTCACTTCATGTACAAGAAAATTCCCGTCATACAATCCAACTGCATCTGAAATGACAAGCTCCAATAAGATCGACTAAAAGTTAAACCACTGCATCTGGTTTAAATGCCCGACTTGTGCCAAGCAAAACCAGCTGTCATAAACCTTTTTTACTAAGGAAACTGCAAAGAACCATTTGGCTGGTCTCAGTATCTGCAGGAATACATATTCAAAAAGAAACAGAAATTGCATGAATGTCTTGCGCTGATCTACAAGGAAGCATGAATGTCTTGCAGTTGACTTCTTTATCTGTTTATACAACAAAACAGCACTCCACTCCCAAACTACCCATATTTAAGAGGTAATTTGACTTCATTAATTCTATATTTAGATCTTCATATGTTGAACTGTGGACAAAAATTATCACAACTTTAGATGCATTATCAGAATTCAGAAGTAAATGTCACCACACACACACACACTTGAGAACCAAGCAGTAAGGCATGGATTTGCTCCAACATGATCTGTTAAGATTGGCTCTTCAAGCCTGATTCTGAAAGTGGATTTTTTTTTTTTATTACCAATTGGATTGAACAAGTTATTGACAAACTGAGCATTGACATAAAGCTAGTTGTTTCACATATCATCCCCAAACTTGAACAAACGCCCGTTCAGATATACAAACACCCAACCACAACTGACAAAGCAAATGAACTGATCGTTAGGTATTTTAGGAAAGGCCAGAAAGAGGGGATGTCAAAATCATAGCTGCCATGCTCGATCTCAACTCAATAAAAGATGAGAAAAGTAGTTGAGAGAGTATTTATTAAGCCAGGCCAAAGCAGCTTTAGGTCAGATATAATCACATAATAGCAACAATCATACATATAGAGTTTCCTTCCCAATGATCAAACTGAAGCAAAGGGGGCAGTAGATTAGAAGAATAAGTATGATAAAAATCCACATCAACTCTATTTTTTTACTCCACGGACAACATGAATAATAACAGAGAACCTTCTAAACAAACTCATAAAATTTTAAAAAACTTAACAAAATTCCAAGTTACATAAAAGACCATAGGCCAGGAATCAAAGATTCTGTAGAAAGCAGACGTACAAATATTCTTTGAATCTTTAGGAATGTGACCGTGACCGCACAAATTCTTCTAGTCTATCCCATACTTCCAGTGCTGCGGCCCTGTCTTGGTGTCGCTTGTTCTTGCTAATCTGCACATTTGAGTTGTATTTTAACCCGTGGAAACAATGAGTGCATAGTATACAAGACAATAACAATAACTCGATCCCACCCAAAAATGTGAAAACTTAGAAACTAATATCAGATGTTGACGCGGCCAAATGAGGAAAAATTACTCACAGAAATGATTTTTACATTCCACTGCTTCACAATCTTTGCCGACTCTACACTGTCATCTTCAAAGCGCATGTAAAATCCAATAACTACATAAAATTAAATGCACAATTAGCACAGGTAAGCCTCCAAAATTAATATCAAAACATACCATATATCCCAACTCTCATTTTCTCAACCCAAATCAAATCAATTCTACCATCCGCCCATGAACCGAGAAATGAAAAATCAAGACTCCAACTACAGCATAAAACCCCTCAAAAACAAATTCAAATTTGACATCAATAAAACTTCACTAATCCACTCAACCCAGTATAGATATTCCAAATGGCATACTAAATTTTTCACTAATATCTCAAAGTCACATTCCCTAACGCGAATAAAACAAATTATATCACCATTCCAAACCAAGAATAGCAATGAACCCTAGTAAAAAAAAGAAACCAATGCAACCTCACTTCAAAAAGTAGCTCAAATATCAACTTACTTTTGTTAAAAATCTCTACATGATCCTTAAAAGGCCACTCCTTAAACTGCCACTCTTTCCCCAACACAAAAACCGCCACAACTCTATCCCAATCCTCAGTCTTCAACGCCGAAGGCTTATCCCTCACCTCATAAGCCTTAAC
>SKCR01046592.1:0-41304 GCA_019454045.1 Zanthoxylum bungeanum
CAATCAATATACTTTGGTTGAGGTCGTCCTGGGCTTTAACCGGTTCTGTGTACGCCAATTCTGGGTATATCGAGAATCTTAGTGTGTTGGGTGTGATGTCGAGATGGAAGTGTCACTCCAGTCATATGGAGTTGATGATCGCGCATGATTACAGAACTGGCTCTATATATAAAGTTCCAACCATCGGGACAATATGACTTGGTCATGATTATCTGATTTTAAAGAGACTAGTTGCTCGTAATCCGATATATGCTTTCTACGGGGCAGACACTGTACCAGCCCCAGGCCTCGCATGTGATCATCTGATACTGGACATAAATACGCAATACTACGTATACTATGTCTGATATAGATCCTTTATTCTTGTAAAGATATTTCCGGAGAATGGGTAGGCATGGCGCTTTGCTAGAAGCCAACCTTGTCATGTAAATCGGTATAAATGTAGTACTAGGTACTTACGTGTTCGGATAGTCCGACGACCGAATTTATTGCCAACATATCAGGGGATCTCATGGGTCGCTTCCCAAGGATTCACCGATGACGTATGACTCGCACTTTAATTAATCTGGGATTAATAAGATGAGAGAGAAAATTAATCTGGGATTAATTGCGGAGATATTTTATCTTGGATAAAATATCAATTAAAGAGAGAGAACGATTAATTTGGAATTAATCGATTAATTAATATATTCGATATATTAAACGAAATTGGATTTCGACGCGGAATTAAAATTAGATTTTAATTTCGGCGAACGAATTAATTTAGAATTAATTCGTTAGCGATGTGAATAGTGATTTCGCTAGGCGTAATCATTTAATTACGACGCAACGGAAAATTCGTTAATTTGGAATTAGCGAACCCGAACCCGAGATTATTTACGAGCGCATTCACATTTTGAATTCGAGTGCGGCACATCAAATCAAGCGTCAAATCGCTAGTCGCATCAAGCGTCAAATCATTTGTCACTTTGAGTGATGTGACTTGACAACTTGTGATTGATGTGATGAGTGATGTGTGTGGTTGGCAATTTAAGCTAAATTTGTTGAAAATGAATTTGAATTTCATTTCAAGTGTATTAAATACACTTTTGGTAATCACCAAATACCCATAACACTTTTCCCTCCTCTCTTTCTCTTCTCCTTCTTCCCCTCTCTCACGCATTTCCTGTTCTGTTTTGGCTGGGCAAAAACTGTGAGCAGTGAAGGGAAGCAAGTGCGTTTTTGATGGAAAACCAAGAGTGCTAGCACACTCCGGGATCATGCGAAGGTGATAGGGAAGTCCACCAATGAGCCGGGAATCAAATGACGAAGCTTGGAGCTTGGTTTCTTGTTGATTGAAGGCCGAAAATCAAAAGCAACAGCAGCCCACTGCCGCCAAAACCAGTGAGCAGAATCTGAATTTTGTTGCCTCCTTCGTCGCTCAACCGCTCGATGTAAGTATTCTGCAACTTCCGTCGTTGTATTCACACATGTTCATGCTTGTTTAATTTGATCTTGGAGACCTAGAATCTCTAACAATCATGTCATCATGACATCAGCACAATAATTCACTCTCCCGACAAGCGTCATTCCTTGGGTCAGCGTGACATCAGAGTCGCGATGCGTAAGCCTCCACGTGTCATGACACTGAGCCAATAATTCTACCGACAGCCACGTGCCATCATCTCGTTAAAGCCTCGTACACGTGACACGAATCAACGGCACATGAAGGAAGTGAAGACGGGCAAGGCTCCGACTTTAGGTATGTTTGTTATAAACATGTCCACTGCTGTTTTAAAATTGGATTTTAGATACTGGATGTGGTACATAAATATATATACTGATGTACGGAATCTGCTGATTAGCAGGAGACTGGCTTCAGTTGAGATCGAACTATGAGTCGAAAACGGGACGAGAGTCGCTGTTTTGGCTGTGGGAATCTAAGTTTTGGAACTGCCATTTGGGCATGTACTTAAATTAGGAGACTGTTATAATGAACCTAGTTTGACTAGAAACAATATCTTTATATCAAGTTTAACCCGTTGCAGGTATACTTTTATATTCTAGAACACTATGTGTTTTGTTTATAAAGTTGATATTGAGATAAACACATTAGATGTGAATAACATAATTTATATTTAGAATACAAATGAATCTCAAACATATAATATGACAAACAAAAGCTCAAACTTTATAAATCTGTTGAGACTTAAAAGTGGCTTTGCTGTCTGGGACGTAATAACAATACACATATATGCACACTTTCGAAGAGTGGATACTAGGACGGATTTGATTCTAATTCAAATGATGTCTACGAATATAGTTTATTAGGCAAAGTGCCTTAAACACCTTTTACTTGGTAAAAGTGCAAATGCCACCGATCTGTTAGCATTCGTTCATGGTGACGTAAGTGGGCCCATGTCTAGCTAGGCTAGAGGTGGATATGAATACTTCGTAACCTTTACGGATGTGGCATCGCGTTACGGTTATATGTATCTTATGAAACACAAGTCAGAAACTTTTGATAAATTCAATAAGTTTCAACATGAAGTAAGAAAACAGACCGGTAAAAGTATTAAAAACATTACGGTAGGACCATAGTGTAAAATACTTAAACATATAAGTTTCTCGATTACTTGAAACAGTATGTTATTCTTTCACAGTGGACTCCTCCCGGGACACCTCAATTTGATGGTGTGTCCGAACAGAGAAACCAAACTTTGTTGGACATGGTAAGGTTAATGACGAGTCGCTCTAAGCTACCAAATTCCTTCTAGGGATACGCATTAAATAGTGCAACACTTATTTTGAATAAGTTTCCATGAAAATATGTTAGACAGACTTCAAATTAGATACGAACATGAAAGAAACCGGGTTTCTCATTCCTAAATATTTGGGAATGCTGGGCATATTGTTGGACAAAATGACCCATAGCGTCACTATTTGCAACAAATCATTGTGTTGTTGTAGCAAATTAACTATGTGACAAGGAAATTGCACTCTCATCATTTGTGATTAGATCACCATAGATATATAAATGAAGAGAGGTCCCTATGATTAGTTCCTGGACTGAGAATGATATGAGACAGTATCAGTCCCCGAAGGTTTAATCATTAAATATCCCTAGCCGGAGTATTATCGAGACTGGACATCGATAATGCGGAATAGGCTAGTATTGCACTTGTGTGCGTTGTGAGGGCACAACGGCATAGTTCTCATATATATAAGTATCGGATACTTATGCAAGTGCGATAGGAGGTCGTGTTTCACCGATGGTACGGGAAATAGCTTCGCTCTGGATAGACCCCTCGGAATCCCATTGGTATTATGACTATGTGTCTATGGGAGGCCGAAATCAAGGTAGGTGTGTATAGTCTTAACCAGATATTATGACTATTAATTAAAGAGAGAGAACGATTAATTTGGAATTAGTCGATAAAATAATATATTTGATATATTATTAGAAATTGGATTTCGACACGGAATTAAAATTAGATTTTAATTCAGGCGAACGAATTAATTTAGAATTAATTTGTTAGCGACGTGAATAGTGATTTCGATAGGCATAATCATTTAATTACGACGCGACGGAAAATTCGTTAATTTGGAATTAGCGAACCCGAGCCCGGGAGTGATTGCGAGCGCATTCGCATTTCGAATTCGAGCGCGGCACGTAAATCACATCAAGCGTCATATCGCTAGTCACATCAAGCGTCAAATCAATTGTCACTTTGAGTGATGTGACATGTTGTCACTTGATTTGAGTAATGATGTAGAAGTTGAAAAAGCAACTTTGCTTTTTACTTTTGACTTTAGCATTTAATGTAAAGTTAAAAGAATTTGTAAATGTTTTTATTTAATTTTAGAAATTATAAAAACAAAAATAACATTTCTTTTTCTTTCACTCTCTCTCTCCACCCTTTTACGTGAAACCCTTTTCCCTCTCTTTTCTTTTCTTCTTCTTCTTCTTCTTCACGGTTTGGAATCGTTTCTTCTCCAAAATTTCTGGTTGTGACCGAATCAATGAGAAGCAAGGAAGAAGATGTGGTGCTAGCACACACCTTGGGTTATACATAGGTGATAGGGAAAAGAATTTATGAGCTTGGAATTCCTTTTGAACCTTGAAGCTTTGAGCTTCCATGGAGGTCTTCAATGGCCGAATTTTCAAGGAGGAAGACAGCCCAAAACCGAGCATGATAGCAGTCCAAGGAGGCCAAAACCGAGCTCACACAAGGAGGAAAATGGGTTTTGTTCTTCCTAGCATCAAACCAATCAATGTGAGTATGTATTCCGCCTTATTCCTTTGATGTATTCATGCGTTTTTATGCTTGATTTCATGATTCTTTGGACCTATATTAGAAACTCAACAATGATATCTTGAGCTTTGATCAAGCATGAAAAAGTTAGGGTTAAAATTGGGTAAACTCGATTTAGGCATGATTTGGTTGAATTGTTTGATGAAGTATGCTGAATGAGGTTGAATTGAAGTTGTGTATGATCAATTTCATGAAATTGGATTGGATTCAATTTTCCCTAAATTTTGGGCATGACAATTGGGATAAATTAAAATTTGAAGCATGATTTGATAAATTGATTGATTAAGTATGCTTAAATGTTGTTGAATTAATGATTGATTGGATCAATTGAAGAAATTATGTTTGGAACAAATTTCCCCAATTTTTTATGTTGGCATAAAGTGACAAATTTGGGTAAACTTGATTTTGAGCATATTTTGTGAAATTGGATGAATGAGAATGCTTAAAATATGTTTAATTTAAGATTGATTGGATCAATTTGTTGAAATTGTGTTTGGAACAAATTTCCCCAAATTGCTTATGTTGGCCGAAATTAAAGAACCCTAAATTTCTTGGTGATTTGTTTGTTTGATCATTGGATGACTTAAAACAATTGGGTAATGTTGTTTTGAAGTTCAATTTGATTGAATTTTGATTTGGAACATTTTTCCCAAATAAAGTGGCTTGGCCGAATTCAATTGAATTTGAAATTCATTGTGTTTTTTGATTTTAATTCATTGGATGAATTGAATTGATTTGGGAAATGATGATTGTGGATTCGATTGGATTGAAACTGAATCGGATTTGAAAAACCCCTAATTGCCGAGAACAAAAGCATGTAAATTGGGTTTGATTTTAATAAATTGTGGTTGACACTATTTAATGTTAAAGTGCATGATTAAGTATGCTAATTGATGTTTTAGAAATATTAATTGGGTGGTTAATTGTGTATTACACTTAGGTTAATTAATTATGGAATTTGGAATTTTATAAGCTAATTAATAGGGCTTATTTTTTGAAATTGGGCCTTTAAGGTTGTGATTGGGCTTTGGGCTTTGTTGTACAAAGTTGAGTTTAGGCAAATTTGGTTGGATCCAATTGGGCCTAAAACCGCATCCATAAAGTCCAATTATGACTTAATGGACCTTAATTTAATTGGGCCTAATGGGCCAAAATTGATTTCTAGGCTTATGGGGTAACTCCCGGATTGGATTTTGTTGTTCGGTTTGACCCGAGTTGACCAAAAGTCCACGCCTTATAGAAATTAATTAAAAGCCCATTGGACTTTAATTAAATAAACATTAGATGTTAATCGGGCTTTGAGACCCGTTGCGATTAAATTTGGAATTTAAGTCGTAAAGGTTCGTTAATAAAAGTGTAATATTTAATTTGGAATTAAATAGTGAATTAGAATTAAATGCGTATTAAATTGGATTTAATTACGTAGTTTAATTTAATTCAATAATTCGTACTTTGAGTACTTATTCGCAAAACGAGTTTGACTCGAGCAAAAATCAAATCGTTGTTTGAACATTGGATGATCACTAATTATCAGATTAATTAATTGGATTAGATTGATTGATAACATGCTTGTGTGAATACATGGTTGCGATGCATGAATAATGTATATCAGATGGATATTAGTCGGGTGGGACAATTTTGGAAATTGTAATAAATTTGATTTATTAATTGGACCTGCGTGTCCAGCCTTATCACCTCTATACTCTTTGTATTCTCTTCTCACCTATTCCCCTCAATGTAAATGAGGTTTCTTTAGAAGTGTAGTGTAACGGGTAGAAGTAAATACATGTGCTAGCTTTGGAGAGAGAAAATGAGAGATTTGATCTAGGATCAATGTAAAGTATCCATCCGCATATCATTATTATTTTATTTCATATGCGCTTTATTATATGTTTAGAATGCATGTTTAAGGGTGTATGATGATGAGACCTTAATAAAGATAATAAATTGGTAGCCAATTTGCACGCGAAAAACCCTCGCTCAATATTAAGTGTTTTTCCTTCCATTGAGTGATTCTCACTCAAGATCCGAGATTGGCATTGGGTTGTGGCCAAAGTCAAGCCCTTTGTCCGTCGAAGATGTGTTGAATCACGAGAGCTTTGTTCCATATCGGTGTCTTGTCCAAGTTGTGGTTTGTTGGCCAAAGTCAAGACCACTTCTTGTCCATCGACATTGATTACGAAGCTTTCCATGGTCAATGGGTCACACTTGACTGGGATCACTAGGTTTGTTGTGCCAAAGCCAATGCTTAGTTGATTCAGAGGAAAAAGGTTAGGTAATACATTGGATGTATTGGCATATATAAGATATATGTTTAGGATTTGGATATCCGCCTACTGGATCTAGGAATTGGATGGGATTCAATTGATCTTCGAGATCTACCTAGTTAATTATCATACAATTTGTTGGCCAAAGTCAAGATTGTGTGATATTTAACAGGATCCTAGCCCACTAGGAAACACGGTTTCCCGAGTACTCGACAGAGGGTTAGAGGCTCGCCGAAAAATAGTGGGAGGCAAGAATTGAATTTGCAATACTCGTTCAATTACTCGCCATACGCGCTCATTCAGATTATTTCGTCGTTAGATTAAATGTTAGTTGGACTAATATTTAAATTGTTGTTTTTATAAACAGTTGGACTGTATTATATTTGATTATATATAATTGGATTATATTAATCAATATATTTGAATTAATTAATTTCAGTTTACAGTTGATTTTATAGTTGGACTATAGTAATCAATGTAATTGAGGTTAATTAATTTAGATTATATTTGATTATATAGTTGGACTATTATAATCATTATAATAAATAGTACCACAAATCGTTGATTATATAGTTGGACTATTAGAATGAAGATATAAAAATGAAAGATTAATGTTTAAGACATAATCCTGGGCGAAAATGTATTTAAAACGGTTTTATTTTTCAAATTGGGAATAAATTTCAGGATGGTCCTGAAAATAATAACTTATTTTATTTGATAAAATAACGTATTATGCCTAAGCCTGGAGTTAAGCAAATAGTAGAGCATAATCTTTGGAAGATCATGTAATGATAACTTAAGTGCTTAATCCATTATGTTTGTCATAATTATGTCACAGCAAGTATTAAAATTGGATTTTAGATACTTAGTGTGGTACATAAAATATATATATTGATGTTCAGAATCTATTTGAACAGGATACTGACTTCAATTGAGATTTATCTGCGAATTGAAAACGGGACGAAAGTTGCTGTTTTAACCGTAGATATCTGAATTTAGGAACTACCTTCGGGTTAGTACTTAAATTTAGAAACTGTTATAATGTAGCTAGTTTGACTATAAATATTATCTCTATATCGCGTATAACCCGCTGCGGGTGTACCTTTATATTCTAGAACACTAAAGTGTTTCATTATATAAATATGATATTGAGATAAACACATTAGATGTGAATAACAAAATTTATATTTTGAATATAAATGATATCTCAATTATATAACATGACAAATAAATAGCTCAAATTGATTTGATCAGTTAAGAAACTTAATTGTGGCATAGTTGTCAGGGACACTACTAAACAAGAATCGTATATCCGCACTTTTGAAGAGCGGGTACTAGGACTGATTTGATTCCATTCAAATAAAGTCTACAAATCTAGTCTATTTGGGCAAAGTGCCTAAAACACTATTTACTTGGTAAAAGTGTAAATGCCACCGATCTGTTAGCCCTACTTCATAGTGAAGCAAGTGGGCCCATGTCTAGCTAGGCTAGATATGGATATGAATATTTCGTGACCTGTACGGATGTGGCATCGCGTATGGTTATGTGTTTCTTTTGAAACACAAATCGGAAACTTTTAGAGTTTCGACACGAAATAGAAAACAGATCGGCTATAGTATTATTCCGCCACGGTAAGACCGTAATGGAAAATACTTAAGCAGTAAGTTTCATACGTACATGAAAGAGTATGGTATTCTTTCAAATAAGGACTCCTCCCGGAATACGTCAGTTTGACGGTGTGTCCGAACGGATTAACCGAATTTTGTTAGACATAATAAGGTTAATCACGAGTCGCTCTGAGCTACCATTTCCTTCAACGGATAAGCTTTAAACAGTGCAAGAACTTATTTTGAATAAGGTTCCATAATAATTTGTTTAACAGATATCATATTAGATATGAACGGGAAAGAAACCGGGTTTCTCATTCCTGATAATTTGGGTATGCTAGGCATATGTTTGGATGATACCAAACTGAAACCCAAATAGGATAAGTGCCAAAAGTAGGTTATCCTAGGGATACCATAAGTATTGTACTTATACATCTCACAAGAGAACAATTAGATTGTTACTCACCATACGGTTTTCCCGAAAGGAATACCGATATGCAGTGGTAAGTGGGAGGATAATATAACTCGATGAAATCGGAGTAATACTGTTCAAGGCACTGAATCTTAATGGAACATGAATAGTTCATCCAGGATGAGACTATTACCATTAATCTTCGAATACACAAGAACCGCGTAGGTCGGAAAGAGTCAGAAAACAACCTGGGGTATGGGTTTCTGATCATAACCTCATAAAGATGTGAATCTTATTGAGGAATACCAACTGACTACGTATGAGGAAGTGATACAAGATATCAACTCCCTAATTATGGCAAAGTGCCATATAATCCGAAATGGATTCCATGTATCTCAACCAGTTTGGATACTAGTTGATGTACCACAAGGCATTGTGCCTAATGGTACTTAAAAGTCTTCTAGGAAGACATACATGGATGGAAACATACCAGCGTATAAAGCTAGTCTTTAAACGGAAAGGTATCGTTATCAACATTGTGTTGATTACGATTCAACCTTTTACCTGTTGCCACGGTAAATCCATTTGGATAATGCAGGTTATTCGATCCATGATTGGATTGAAGCAAGCATTAGGTTCTTGGAATTATCGTTTTGATATCATAATAATGTATGATTTAATTCAAAACGAAAATAATTCTAGTGTATATATAAGAAGGTTAGTGGGAGCGCACTGATAGTGGCTGTCCTATAAAATAATGATAATACGTCATTTCTTGGAAATGATATTCCCATAAAATAAATATCGGCGAAGCTTGGCTTTCGCAATACTCTCCTAGAAACCGTACATTGAAAAATGTACGAGACCCGGTGTATCATACGCTTTGAGCATATGGATTCACAAACAGGCTAATCCGAGTGATAGTCACTGGATTGATGTTAAGAACATCCGTTAGTATCTTAGAGAACTAAGGATGCTGTCTTAGTCTATGGAGAATGAGAACTTGAAGTGACTGGGGTCACTGTAGCAAGTTTCCTATAACCGATAAAGACGACTAAAAGTCGCAAACGGTACTATATAGTTTGAATAACGGTACAGTGAGCTGGAAATCTTCCAAGTAAGATACTGTTACCGAATAAACACCAATGCGGGTTGTTGCTGTAGCTGAAGCAGCAATAGAAGTCATTTGGGTCGATACAAATCTAATTAGATTAGATATAGTTCTGTTAGCAGCTGAGCTGGGCGTCAGCACAGGCTAAAGAATTAATGGTCTCATCAACGATCCAGATACATACTTAGATACTCATCTGATTCATTCGGATCATATATCGTGGCGATGTGATGATCGCATAAATCGCATCAAGATGATAATCATGCAAATCCGCTGACGAAAGCATTTCTCAGCAGTTTGAGCCAACCGTACATAGTTCGGGTGTAGGACACTTGAGTGACTGGCTATGTGCCAAGTGGGAGATTGTTGGACAAAATGACCCATAGCGTCACTATTTGCACAGATCATTGTGTTGTTGTAGCAAATTAACTATGTGACAAGGAAATTGCACTATCATCATTTGTGATTAGATCACCATAGATATATAAATGAAGAGGTCCCTATGATTAGTTCCTGGACTGAGAATGATATGAGACAGTATCAGTCCCCGAAGGTTTAATCATTAAATATCCCTAGCCGGAGTATTATCGAGACTGGACATCGATAATGCGGAATAGGCTAGTATTGCAGTTGTGTGCGTTGTGAGGGCACAACGGCATAGTTCTCATATATATAAGTATCGGATACTTATGCAAGTGCGATAGGAGGTCGTGTTTCACCGATGGTACGGGAAATAGCTTCGCTCTGGATAGACCCCTCGGAATCCCATTGGTATTATGACTATGTGTCTATGGGAGGCCGAAATCAAGGTAGGTGTGTATAGTCTTAACCAGAGACTTACATCGCTAATACTTGCGATAATCGGTAGACTTTGGTCTTGGTGGTACAGGGCTTTAACAGGTTCTGCGTACACCACTTCTGGGTTTATCAGAGAGTCGTAGTGTATTGGGTGTGATGTCAAGACGGAAGTATCACTCCAGTCATAGTGGAGATGATGTCACGCAGGATACGGTATTAGTGCTCTTAAGTGCTGGCCAGCCATCGGGATATTATGACAAGGTCATGTATATCCGATTATAGAGACTAGTTACCAGACATCCGACATGTGCTTCGGACGGGGCAGACACTTATCCAGCCCCAGCCCTAGCACGTGACTATCTGATACTGGGCTGATATACGCAATACTACGGTATACTACGCTTGATACAGATCTATATATTCCTGTAAGAATATTTCTGGAGAATTGGGTAGGCATGCGCTTTGCTAGAAGCCAACCTTGTCTTGTAAATCGTATAAAACGTAGTACGAGGTACTTACGTGTTCGGATAGTCCGACGACCGTATTTACTGCCAACATATCCGGAGATCTCATAGGTCGCTTCCCGAAGATTCACCGATGACGTATAACTCGCACTTAATTAATCTGGGATTAATTAGAAGAGAGAGAAAATTAATCTGGAATTAATCACGGAGATATTTTATCTGGGATAAAATATTAATTAAAGAGAGAGAACGATTAATTTGGAATTAATCGATAAAAAATATATTTGATATATTATTAGAAATTGGATTTCGACACGGAATTAAAATTAGATTTTAATTCAGGCGAACGAATTAATTTAGAATTAATTTGTTAGCGATGTGAATAGTGATTTCGATAGGCATAATCATTTAATTACGACGCGACGGAAAATTCGTTAATTTGGAATTAGCCAACCCGAGCCCGGGAGTGATTGCGAGCGCATTCGCATTTCGAATTCGAGCGCGGCACGTAAATCACATCAAGCGTCATATCGCTAGTCACATCAAGCGTCAAATCAATTGTCACTTTGAGTGATGTGACATGTTGTCACTTGATTTGAGTAATTGATGTAGAAGTTGAGAAAGCAACTTTTGCTTTTTACTTTTGACTTTAGCATTTAATGTAAAGTTAAAAGAATTTGTAAATTTTTTATTTAATTTTGAAATATAAAACAAAAATAACATTTCTTTTTCTTTCACTCTCTCTCTCCACCCTTTTACGTGAAACCCTTTTCCCTCTCTTTTCTTTTCTTCTTCTTCTTCTTCTTCACACGGTTTGGAACTGTTTCTTCTCCAAAATTTCTGGTTGTGACCGAATCAATGAGAAGCAAGGAAGAAGATGTGGTGCTAGCACACACCTTGGTTATACATAGGTGATAGGGAAATGAATTTATGAGCTTGGAATTCCTTTTGAACCTTGAAGCTTTGAGCTTCCATGGAGGTCTTCAATGGCCGAATTTTCAAGGAGGAAGACAGCCCAAAACCGGAGCATGATAGCAGTCCAAGGAGGCCAAAACCGAGCTCACACAAGGAGGAAAATGGGTTTTGTTCTTCCTAGCATCAAACCAATCAATGTGAGTATGTATTCCACCTTATTCCTTTGATGTATTCATGCGTTTTTTGCTTGATTTCATGATTCTTGGGACCTATATTAGAAACTCAACACATATGTTTGGATGATACCAAACTAGAACTCAAATCGGATAAGTGCCTATTTGTAGGTTGTCCTAGGGAAACCAAAGTATAGTACTTATACACTCACAAGAGAATAATGTAATTGTTGCTCTTCATGCGGTTTTCCTAAGAGGAATACTTATATGCAGTGGTTAGTGGGTGGAAAGTAAAACTCGATGAAAATCAAAGTAATATTGTTCCTGGCACCGATCCATAACGAACACGAACAGTTCATCAGGGATGAGACTGTTCCACAATCTTCGAATACACAAGAACCGCGTAGGTCAGAGTGAGTCAGAAAACAACCTGGGAGGTATGGGTTTATGATCTCACCTCATGTAGATATAAATCTTATTGAGGAAGACGAACCGGCTACGTATGAGGAAGTGAAACAAGGTATCGACTCCTTTTATGGCAAGGTGTATCAAGTCCGAAATGGATTCCTTGTATACCAACTAAGTTTGGACACTGGTTGATGTACCAGAAGGCATTGTGCTTATTGGTACTAAATAAGTCTTCAAGGAAGACATACATGGATGGCAATATGAAATGTACACAGCTAGGCTTGTACAGAAAATGTATCGTCAACGACATAGTGTCGACTACGACGAAACCTTTTATCTATTGCCATTATTAAATCCATTTGAATAATACTTGCTAATGCTGCATATTTCATTTAGGAAATATGGCATATAGACGTCAAAACAGTTTTCCTTAACGGAAACCTTTTGGAGGATGTTTACAACATCCTGACGATTTTATCGTGCCGAAATATGCAAACAAGGTTTGCAAGTTAAATCGATCCATTTATGGATTGAAGCAAGCATTGCGTTCTTGGAACCAACGTTTTGATGAGATCATAATGGTATATGATTTCATTCAAAATGAATATGATTATTGTGTATATAATAATGTTAGTGGGAGCGCACTGACAATGATTGTCCTTTACATTGATGATATATTGCTTCTTAGTAATAATATTCCCATAATATAATCGGTGAAAGCTTGGCTTTCATTAAAATTCTCCATGGAATACTTGGGAGAAGCATGCTTCATTCTAGGAATAAAGATCTACTGGGATAGATCTAGAAAGCTCCTGACAACCCTCCCAGAACTCGTACATTTTTTAAATATATGTGACCTGGTGTCTCATATGCTTTGAGCATATGTAGACGCTATAAGGCCAATCCAGGTGATGGTCACTGGATTGATGTGAAGAACATCCTTGAGTATCTTGGTTGAACTAAGGATGCTTTCTAGAAATATGAGGAAAAGAGAACTTGAGGTGACTAGGTTCACCGCTGCAAGTTTCCAAAGTGATAAAGATGACTGTAAGTCGCAATAAGAGTACATATTTAGTTTGAATAACTGAACAAAGTAAGATATTATTTCCGAATAAAGAACAAAAGCGGAACATTGCTGATGCTGAGGCTGCAAAAGAAGCATTTAGGATCTATATAATCCTAATTGGATTAGGTGTAGTTCTGTTAGTAGCTGAGCTAGGCTACAATACAGGCTAAGGAACCACGGTCTCATCAACGATCCAAGTATATACTTCGACTATTTCATCTGATTCGTCAGATCATACATCGTGGCGATGTGATGATCGAATAAAACGCATCAGATGATAATATTGTAAATCCGCTGACGAAAGTTGTTTCTCAGCAAAAGTTTGAGCGACTCGAACATAGTTCAGGTTTAGGACACTTGAGTGATTGGCTAATAGGCCAAGTGGGAGATTGTTGGACAATTATGACACATAGCATCACTATTTGGACATAAAATGGCGTTGTTGTACAAATTAACTATGTGACAAAGGAAATTGCTATTTTATCATTTGTAATTAGATTACCGAGATATATAAATGATAAAAGTCCATATGATTAGTACCAGATTAATAAGATATGAGACAGTATCAATCCACAAAGGTTTAATCATTAAATATCCTTAGTCGTAGTATTATCGAGACTGGACATCGATAATACGGAATAGACTAGTATTACACTTGTACGTGTTATGGAAGCGTAACGACATAGTTCTCATATATTTGGGTATTGGATACTCATGCAAGTGTAAAATGAGGTTCTGTTTACCGATGGTACATAAACAGCTTCGCTCTGGATAGACCCCTCGGAATCCCATTGGTAGTATGACTATCTGTCTATGGGAGTCCGAATCAGGGTAGGTGTATTTGGTCTTAACCTGAGACTTGCATCGCTAATACTTACGACAATCAGTATACTTTGGTTTTGGTTGTCCGGGGCTTTAACACGTTCTGTGTACGCCTCTTCTGGGTATACTGAGATTCGTAGTGTATTAGGTGTGATGTCAAGATGGAAGTATCACTTCAGTCATAAGGAGATGATGATCACGTAGGATACAGAACTAGTACTCTTGTATGCTGCAGCTATCGGGATAATATGACAAAGGTCATGATTATCCGATTATAGAGACTAGTTACCAGAGATCTGATATATGTTTCGTACGGGGCAGACACAGTTCCAGCCCCATGCCTAGCATGTGACAATCGGTACTGGATCGTAATACGCAATACTACGTATACTACGCCTGACACAGATTACATATTCCTTAAAAGAATATTTCTGGAGAATTGGTGTCACAGTGTTTTGCTAGAAGCCAACCGTGTCATGTAAATCGGTAAGAACGTGGTATTGGGTACGCACGTATTCGGATAGTCCGATAATCGGATTTACTGCCAACATATCCAGGGATCTCATTGGTCGCTTATCGAAGATGCACCGATGACGTTTGACTCGAATAGAATTAATCTGGGATTAATTATTAGAGAGAAAAAATTAATCTATGATTAATTACTGCGAGAATTTTATCTGGGATAAAATTCGAATAGAAGAGAGAGAACAATTAATTAGAATTAATCGATAAAATAATATATTCGATATATTAAATGAAATTAGATTTCATAGCGGAATTAAAATTAGAATTAACGAACCCGAGCCCGAAATGTGTTTAGCGGGCCCACTCGAATTTTGAATTTAAGTGGGGCCCACAAGTCACATCACTTGTCAACTTTGTTTACCTTCTGATTGATGGACGTTGGTGGTTGGTGGAAGCTTGTAAAACACACAAGCTTACTTTATGTCATTTGGAATGACTTTTACCAACTTTGATTTTTTGGTAATAGGTAATGGTTTTGGAAATCAATTACATAATTCACAAAATTGAAAAAAACACATCTCTCTATCACTACCATTTGGCCGAATCATCTTCCCCCTCTTTTCTCTCTATTGGCGTGAACCTAGGGTTCATGTGTGATGATTTTGTTTCAAAATCTTGCATGCTAGCACATCATAGGAGTAAAAAAAAAGGTGTTAGGGAAACCATTCCCTTGAGTTTTGAATTCAAGAATCAAAGCTTGGAGCTCAACATACAATAAAAGGAGGGCTTGGAGCACTACACAAAGGTTGGAAAAGTTTTGTTATCCTACATCCTCATTGCCGATCTATGTAAGTATTTTTTCCGCAATCTTAAATAGTTTATTCTCATAATTTTATGCTTAATAGATCCTTGGTATGTTCTAGGAGAACCCAACAATGGTATCAGAGCCAAAATTAAGTATAAAATGAACTTAGGGTTCATATACTTTAATTTGGGATTTTGTGATTTGAGCTTGATTTCTTCAAATTGATGATTTGGTTGAGCTTAGATGATGGTAAATTAGATTTGTGCATCTTAGGAATTAAGAAAATATGATAACCCTAGTAGCTCATGGTAATTTTTGATTTTAGACCATTGGATGTGTTTAAAATGCATGAGTATATTGATTTATGATTTAATTGGATTGAAATCAAAATTGATGAAAAAAAATGCCATATTGCCGTGAGCCTTGGAAGCATGTTGGAGTTTGATTTTGCTTCAATTATGTTGGACATGAATTGATAATGATAAAGCATGATTAATTAATTAAATTGGTGTTTTGGAAATGTTAATTCAACTAATTAATTATGGATATACACTTTAATTAAAAAATTGTGATATTTGGAATATTGGAATTTAATTAATTAGGCTTCAATTTGGAATTGGGCTATTGATGTTATATTTGGGAATTATGGGCTTAGTTGGGCCAAGTTGGTTTAGGACAATTGGATTGGATCCAAATTGGGCCTAAAACCCTACCATTAAGTCCAAATATAATAAATGGGCCTTTAAATAATTAATTGGGCCTAATGGGCCCAAATTAATTTTATGGCAAAGGGTGATTCCTTATTGGGCTTTGGTTGCCAAAGTCCATGCCTTAAGAAATTAATTGAAAGCCCATTGGACTTTAATTAAATTGACATTGGATGTTAATTAGGCTTTGAGACCCATTAAGATTAGATTTGGAATCTAAGTCGCAAAGGCACATTAATAAAGTGTAATTATTTAATTTGGAATTAAATATGAATTAGTATTCAATATAATTTAAATTGCATTTAAAATTGTAGTTTGATATAATTCAAGAAATTCGCACTTTGAGTACTTATTCTTAAACGAGTTGGACTCACGCAAATCAAATCGTTGTTTGAACATTGGATGATCACTTAATCAAAGATTAATTAATTGGATTAGATTGATTGAATAACATGCTTTGTGTGAATACATGGATGTATTGTATGAATAATGTATATCAGATGGATATTAGATGTGGTGAGGCCAATTTTAGAAATTGTTGTAATAAATTTAGAATTTATTAAATTGGACCTGCGTGTCCAGCCTTATTACCTCTTTTCTCATTGTATTTCTCTTCTCACCAATTCCCCTCAATGTAAATGAGGTTTCTTTAGAAGTATTATGTAATTGGGTAGAAGTAAGAATAGTGCTAGTGGGAGAGAGGAAATGGAGAGATTTGTTCTATGAACAAATTGTATTATATATCCATCCGCATATCATTATTATTTTATCGCGCCTTATTATGCTTTTAGAATGCATGCTTAAGGGTGTATGATGAGACCTAATTAAAGATAATAAATTGGTTGCCAAATCGTGACAAAAAACCTCATTTTATATTAAGCATTTTTCCTTCCATTGATTGATTCTCCCTCAAGATCCAAGATTGGCACTGGTTTGTTGGCCAAAGTCAAGACCTTTGTACATCGCGGATTTGTTTGAATCATGAAAGCTTTGTTCCATATCGTACGCCTTGGGCAAGTTGTGATTTGTTGGCCAAAGTCAAGGTCACTTCTTGTTCATCGGCCTCGATTACGAAGCTTTCCCACTGTCAATGGGCCACGCTTAACTGGTTTCATTAAGCTTGTTGAGCCAAAGCCAAGGCTTAGTTGATACAGAGGAAAAATGTTAGGCAATATATCGGATATATTGGCATATAATCGATATATGTTTCGGACTTGGAAGTCCACCTACTGGATCTAGGAATTGGATGGGATCCAATTGATCTTAGAGATCTACCTAGTTAAGTTTCATACAACTTGTTGGCCAAAGTCAAGGTTGTGTGTTATTTAACGAGATCCTCGCCCACTAGGAAACTAGGTTTCCCGAGTACTCCATAGAGGGTTAGAAGCTCGTCGAAAAATAGTGGGAGGCAAGTATTAAATTTGCAATTTCGTTTAACTACTTGCCAACACGCGCTCATTTCATTTTTCGTCATTAATTGTTTATTTATAAATATATTAGTTGGACTAATGTTCAATTGTTGTTTTAATTAAACAGTTGGACTGTATTCAAACTACTTCATTTATAGTTGATTATATAATTGGATTATAGTAATCAATATATTTGAATTTAACTAATCAAATAGTAGTTGATTATATAGTTAGACTATAGTAATCACTATATTCGATTGTACCCGAAATCGTTGATTAGATAGTTGGACTATTGGAATCAAGATAACTGAAAGATTAGCATTTAAAACATAATCCTGGGTGAAAATATCTTTAAGCGGCTTCAATTTTCAAATTAGGAATATAACCTCAGGATAGTCCTGGGAGCCAAGAAGTTACTTTATTTAATAGAGTGACATCTCGGGCTTGAGCCCGGAGTTGAGCAAATAGTGGAGCATGAGCTTTCGAAGACTAATGGTGATGATAACTTTAGTGCTCAATCTGTTATGCTTGCCGCAATGATTCCTTAATTTCTTTGTCAAAACTAAGGATTAGATCCTTATAGTATAATATTGAAATTGAAAGATCTTCATAGATCTATTCTTAGATCTTAGAAGTACTAATTGCAATAGAAAACTCTTGGAGAGTTAATGGCTATGCTCAAGGAGACACAACCAGAGCTTGCAAAAGGGCAAGAAGCGTAAGGCGCATCTTACTTCAACATCCCATAAGGTCAAGGCTTGGCCGAAGGCTTCTAGGGATATGAAATAGCGGCAAAGGCAAAATTGTCACAGTGTTCTAGGAAGACAAATGACACATCCCAAGATGTCTACCAAAATTGTGGCAAACGGGGTCACTGGAAGCGTGATTCTGTATGGACAAAGGCAGACATAAAGGAAGTGAAGACGGGCAAGGCTCTGACTTCAGGTATGTTTGTTATAAACATGTCTACTGCTGGTTTTAAAATTGGATTTTAGATACTGGATGTGGTACATAAATATATGTACTGATGTGCGGAATCTGCTGATTAGCATGAGACTGGCTTCAGTTGAGATCGACCTATGAGTCGGAAACGGGACGAGAGTCGCTGTTTTGGCTGTGGGAACCTAAGTTTTGGAACTGCCCTTTGGGCATGTACTTAAATTAGGAGACTGTTATAATGTACCTAGTTTCACAAGAAACATTATCTTTATATCAGTTTAACCCGTTGCGGGTATACTTTTATATTCTAGAACACTAAGTGTTTTGTTTATAAAGATGATATTGAGATAAGCACATTAGATGTGAATAACAGAATTTATATTTAGAATATAAATGAATCTCAAACATATAATATGACAAACAAAAGCTCAAACTTTATAAATCTTTTGAGACTTAAAAGTGGCATTGCTGTCTGGGACGCAATAACAAGACTCGTATATCCACACTTTCGAAGAGTGGATACTAGGACATATTTGATTCTAATTCAAATGGTGTCTATGAATCTAGTTTATTAGGCAAAGTTCCTTAAACACCTTTTACTTGGTAAAAGTGCAAATGCCACCGATCTGTTAGTCTTCGTTCATGGTGACGTAAGTGGGCCCATGTCTAGCTAGGCTAGAGGTGGATATGAATACTTCGTAACCTTTACGGATGTGGCATCGCATTACGGTTATGTGTATCTTATGAAACACAAGTCAGAAACTTTTGATAAATTCAATAAGTTTCAACACGAAGTAAGAAAACAGACCGGTAAAAGTATTAAAAACATTACGGTCGGACCATAGTGTAAAATACTTAAACATATAAGTTTCTCGATTACTTGAAACAGTATGGTATTCTTTCACAGTGGACTCCTCCCGGGACACCTCAATTTGATGGTGTGTCCGAACAGAGAAACCGAACTTTGTTGGTCAATGTAAGGTTAATGATGAGTCGCTCTGAGCTACCAAATTCCTTCGAGAGATACGCATTAAACAGTGTAATACTTATTTTGAATAAGTTTCCATGAAAATCTGTTAGGCAGACTTCATATTAGATATGAACAGGAAAGAAACCGGGTTTCTCATTCCTAAATATTTGGGAATGCTGGGAATATGTTTGGATGGTACCAAACTAGAACCTAAATCGGATAAGTGCCTATTTGTAGGTTGTCCTAGGGAAACCAAAGTATAGTACTTATACAACTAATAAGAGAACAATGTAATTGTTGCTCTCCATGCGGTTTTCCTAAGAGGAATACCTATATGTAGTGGTAAGTGGGAGGAAAGTAAAACTCGATGAAAATCAGAGTAATACTGTTCCTGGCACCGATTCTTAACGGAACACGAACAATTCATCAAGGATGAGACTGTTCCACAATCTTCGAATACACAAGAACCGCGTAGGTCAGAGAGAGTAAGAAAATAAACTGGGAGGTTTGGGTTTCTGACCTTACCTCATGTAGATATCAATCATATTGAGGAAGACGAACCGACTACGTATGACGAAGTGATACAAGGTATCGACTCCTTTTATGGCAAGGTGCCATGAAGTCTGAAATGGATTCTATGTATACCAACTAAGTTTGGACACTAGTTGATGTACCAGAAGGCATTGTGCCTATTGTTACTAAATAAGTCTTCAAAGAAGACATACATGGATGGCAACATGAAATGTACATAGCTAGGCTTGTACAGAAAGGGTATCGTCAACGACATAGTGTCGACTACGACGAAACCTTTTATCTATTGCCATGATTAAATCTATTTGGATAATGCTTGCTAATGCTACATATTTCATTTAAGAAATATGGCATATGGAAGTCAAAACCGCTTTCCTTAACGGAAACCTTTTGGAGGATGTTTACAACATCCTGAAGATATTGTCGTGCCGAAATATGTAAACAAGGTTTGCAAGTTAAATCGATCCATTTATGGATTGAGGCAAGCATTGCGTTCTTGGAACCAACATTTTGATGAGATCATAATGGTATATGATTTCATTCAAAATGAATATGATTCTTGTGTATATAAGAAGGTTAGTGGGAGCGCACTGACAATGATTGTCCTTTACATTAATGATATATTGCTTCTTAGTAATAACATTCCCATAATATAATCGGTGAAAGCTTGGCTTTCATTAAAATTCTTCATGGAATACCTGGGAGAAGCAGGCTTCATTCTAGGAATAAATATCTACTGGGATAGATCTAGAAAGCTCTTGACAACCCTCTCAGAACTCGTACGTTTTTGAAATATATGTGACCTGATGTCTCATATGCTTTAAACATATGTAGACATTATAAGACCAATCCAGGTGATGGTCACTAGATTGATGTGAATAACATCCTTGAGTATCTTGGATGAACTAAGGATGCTTTCTGGAAATATGAGGAAATGAGAACTTGAGGTGACTAGGTTCACCGCTGTAAGTTTCCAAATTGATAAAGACGATTGTAAGCCGCAATAAGAGTACATATTTAGTTTGAATAACTAAATAGTGAGCTGGAAACCTTCGAAGCAATATACTGTTGCCGAATAAATAACAAAAGCGGAACATTGCTGCAGCTGAGGCAGCAAAAGAAGCATTTAGGATCTATATAATCCTAATTGGATTAGGTGTAGTTCTGTTAGCAGCTGAGCTAGGCTATAGCACAGGATAAGGAACCACAGTCTCATCAACGATCCAAGTATATACTTCGACTATTTCATCTGATTCATCAGATCATACATCGTGGCGATGTGATGATCGAATAAAACGCATCAGATGATAACATTGTAAATCCGCTGAAGAAAGTTATTTCACAGCAGAAGTTTGAGCGACCCGTACATAGTTCAGGTGTATGACACTTGAGTGATTGGCTAATAGGCCAAGTGGGAGATTGTTGGACAATTATGACACATAGCATCACTATTTGTACAGAAAATGGCGTTATTGTACAAATTAACTATGTGACAAAGGAAATTGCTATTTTATCATTTGTAATTAGATTACCGAGATATATAAATGATAAAACTCCATATGATTAGTACCGGATTAATAAGTTATGAGACAGTATCAATCCACGAAGGTTTCATCATTAAATATTCATAGTCGTAGTATTATCGAGACTGGACATCGATAATGCGGAATAGACTAGTATTACACTTGTGCGTGTTATGGAAGCGTAACGATATAGTTCTCATATATTTGGGTATTGGATACTCATGCAAATGTAAAAGGAGGTTCTGTTTACCGATGGTACAGAAACAGCTTCGCTCTGGATAGACCCATGGGAATCCCATTGGTAGTATGACTATGTGTCTCTGGGAGTCCGAATCAGGGTAGGTGTATTTGGTCTTAACCTGAGACTTGCATCACTAATACTTACGATAATCAATATACTTTGGTTTTGGTCGTCCGGGGCTTTAACAAGTTCTGTGTATGCCTCTTCTGGGTATACTGAGAATCGTAGTGTATTGGGTGTGATGTCAAGATGGAAGTATCACTTCAGTCATAAGGAGATGATGATCACGCAGGATACAGAACTGGTACTCTTGTATGCTGCAACTATGGGATAATATGACAAATGTCATGATTATCCGATTATAGAGACTAGTTACCAGAGATCCGATATATGCTTCGTACGAGGCAGATACAGTTCCAGCCCCAGGCCTAGCATGTGACATTCGATAATGGATTGTAATACGTAATACTACGTATACTACGCCTGACACAGATTACATATTCCTTAAAAGAATATTTCTGGAGAATTGGGTAGGCACGGTGGTTTGCTAGAAGCCAACCATGTCTTGTAAATCGGTAAGAACGTGGTACTGGGTACGCACGTATTCGGATAGTCCGATAACCGGATTTACTGCCAACATATCCAGAGATCTCATGGGTCGCTTCTTGAAGATGCAACGATGACGTTTGACTCGAATAGAATTAATCTGGGATTAATTATTAGAGAGAAAAAATTAATCTAGGATTAATTACGACGATAATTTTATCTGGGATAAAATTCAAATAGAAGAGAGAGAACGATTAATTTAGAATTAATCGATAAAATAATATATTCGATATATTAAATGAAATTAGATTTCATAGCGGAATTAAAATTGGATTTTAATTAGGGAGAACGAATTAATTCGTAAGCGACTTTCGTAATAATTTTGCTAGGCATAATTATTTAATTAAATTAGATTTAATTATGTCGCATCGAAAAAATTTGTTAATTCAGAATTAACGAACCCGAGCACGAAATGTGTTTAGTGGGCCCACTCGGATTTTGAATTTAAGTGGGGCCCACAAGTCCATCACTAGTCAACTTTGTTTACCTTTTGGTTGATGGAAGTAGGTGGTTGGTGGAAGCTTGTAAAACACACAAGCTTACTTTATGTCATTTGGAATGACTTTTACCAACTTTGATTTTTTGGTAATAGGTAATGGTTTTGGAAATCAATTACACAATTCAAAAAATTGAAAAAACACCTCTCTCTCTCTCTCTCTCCCTACCATTTGGCCGAATCCTCTTCCCCATCTTTTCTCTCTATTGTCGTGAACCTAGGGTTCATGTGTGATGATTTTGTTTCAAAATCTTGCATGCTAGCACATCAAATGAGTCAAACAAAGGTGTTAGGGAAACCATTCCCTTGAGTTTGGAATTCAAAAATCAAAGCTTGGAGCTCAACATACAATAAAATGAGGGCTTGGAGCACTACATAAAGGTTGGAAAATTTTTGTTATCCTACATCCTCATTGCCGATCTATGAAAGTATTTTTTCTGAATCTTCTAAATCTACATAGTTTATTCACACTATTTTTATGCTTAATAGATCATTGGCATGTTCTAGGAGAACCCAACAGATTATTCCAAGTGGTTATAGAACCTGCTGGTAGTGAATGAAGCCAAGCCTTAGCTCTGTCTTTCAAGGAATATGGGAACACACGTAGACGCATTGCTTCTTCTGCCGCTCAATTGTAATTGAATCTGCCAAAAACTTCTAGGAAGTTGCTGATGTGGGCATTAGGATCTTCAGTTGCACTTCCCCCGAACTGAACTGATTGTTGTATCATCTGAATACATATCTTGATGTCATAGGCATTTGCTGGTAAGGATGGAAGTACAATGCATGATATGAAGTCATCAACCACCAAAATTATTCTTTCTCGAATGGGAATTGGTGCTGCTACTTCCAAAGGTTCAGGTTCTTGATTATTCATGTTGATCAGTGCTTCTCGATCTTCTCACCTTTCACTTCTCAATTGTTTGATAGTTCTTTCAATTTCTGGGTCAAGTGGACGGATTTCAAAGCTTCTGCTTCTTCTCATGTAGTGTCTGAGAACCTGAAACACAAGAAAATAAAAATAATAAATAAAAACAAATAGACACAAGTAAAGTATCTAACCTCAAAATTAATAGTAAAAGATAAATAAGTCCCCGGCAACGACGCTAAAAACTTGATCGGTGAAAATCACACACGTAATGCAACCGCAAGTATCGCTCAAGTACTATAAAATGTATCGATCTCACGAGAACTTATACCTAAGCTATTAATTTATTGAAGTTACTAAAAATTGATTGTTGTGTTGGTTGGTGATTTTATCTAAAGATAAGTAATTAAAACAATACAAGAGTAAATTCTAAAAGTAATTAAAATTATGAAACTATCTAGGGTTGTGAATCCTTCCAATATTCTTCTAAAGATGAAGTGACTATCTTATGCTTATGTAATATATCAGTTTATTAACCTGGAACACGAAGATATGCAAAAGTCTCTGTCGATTGTCAGATACAAACACCTAAAGTAACCCAATTAACTATATGTCTATGTTAACCAAGGACTCTGAATTCATTAAGATTAAGTTCCAATTATGGCTACCCACGCCCGACAAGTATATGTTTATCCTGTAAGGAAATCTCTTAGGTGAGATTGTGAGCTATTGAGTCTAAGGCTGAAACCTAAAATCCCTTCGTCGAGTTCATTTTAAGTTCACCAAATCAATCTTATTAGTGGCCAATTAACAAGAAGCATTAAGTTTAAGACTCAATAAATAAACCAAAACATTACACAAGACAAAAGACAAATCAACTTATAAAACCATTGATATTGGAATTCATCACAACCCTAGATATTGTATTTAGTTTACATCACATACATAGGACTAGTAAGAAATAAATAAATAAAACAGCATGCAATAAGTTGAAAACTAAAAATAAAAATTACAACAATGAAATAAAATGTTAGGGTTTGGGGATCCATTTTTATTATTTCAAATCTAGAAATCTCAATTATTATAATATATAAATTTATATATTTACCAACCGACCATATAGGCGGTATCCTGATTAAGTCATATTAATTAATTCCAACTGATCATAAAGACGGTATCTGTTGGGAAATAATAACCAAGCCCCAAGATCAACAAGAACAAGCAAAATATATAAATATATGAATGAATTAATTGAAGTATGGCGGAATCATACTCACAATACTTGAAAATGGATGCTAAGATGATGCGAAATTCCTCCCTTGTGCAGTGAAGCTCTCGGCCAAGAAGAAAAGAGGGACTCCAAGTCGAGTTTGATCCTTCCAAGCTCAAGGATTAGTTTCCCATATCACCTATGTATGATCCCTTGAAGGTGCTAGCCTTTGTTGTGATTTTGAATGCACAACTTCTTCAAATCTTGCCACAAAAATTGAAGAAATGGAGAGCCCAAAACTGCTGCATGTAGTTTCGGCAATGTGAGAGAGAAAAGTTGAATGATTTTTGTTACAAAAAATCAATTTATATTTATTCATAATATCTATTAAATTAATAATAAACTTATGACACAAATCATGCAATGGCTTAGAGTGTCAAACACTCAATTTCCATGCAAAACCATTGAGTGCATTGTACACTATCTCCATGCAATGCATTAGAGTTAAATAATGCATAATATGACATGTGTCATGTGGGCCCCACACGTTTCCAAATGAAAGTGGGCCCACGTGCACTCACGCCTTCGGGTTCGATATTTCCGAAATACCGAACTTACGTCGTGACGTTAATTAAATCGAATTTAAATAAATAATTGCGCCTAGCGAATTATTATTTACGTCGCTAACGTATTAATTCTAAATTAACTCGTTTGTCCGAATTAAAATCTAATTTTAATTTCGCGTCGAAATCGAATTTCGATTATTATATCGAATATATAATTTTACGATTAATTCCAAATTAATCGTTCTCTCTCTATGTATAGTACTTTATCCAAGATAAAGTCTCTCCGTAATTAATCCAAGATTAATCGAGTTTGAATCATACGTCATTGGTGAATCTTCGGGAAGCGACCCAAGAGATCTCTGGATATGTTGGCAGTAAATACGGCCGTCAGATTATCCGAACACGTACGTACCTCGTACTACGTTTTTACCGATTCACAAGACAAGGTTGGCTTCTAGCAAAGCGCCATGCCTACCCAATTCTCCAGAAATATTCTTATAGGAATATAAGATCTATATCAAGCGTAGTATACCGTAGTATTGCGTACATCGATCCAGTATCGGACGATCACATGTTAGGCCTGGGCTGGAAATGTGTCTGCCCCGTACGAAACATATATCGGACATCAAGCAACTAGTCTCTTTAAATCGGACAATCCTGACCTGGTCATATTGTCCCGACGGTTGCAACCTTTTATAGAGTACTAGTTCTGTGTCCTGCGTGATCATCACCTCCATATGTCTGAAGTGATACTTCCATCTCTCGACATCACATCCAGTACACTACGATTCTCGATAAACCCAGAAGAGGTGTACACAGAACCGGTTAAGGTCCCCAACCACCAAAACCAAAGTTTACCGATTGTCGCAAGTACTAGCGATGTAAGTCTCAGGTTAAGACCATATACACCTACCCTGATGCGGCCTCCCATAGACACGCAGACATACTACCAATGGGATTCCGCGGGGTCTATCCAGAGCGAAGCTGTTTTCCGTACCATCGGTAAAACACAACCTCCTATCGCACTTGCATAAGTATCCAATACTTAAATATATGAGAACTATGCCGTTGTGCCCTCACAACGTGCACAAGCGCAATACTAGTCTATTCCGCATTATCGATGTCCGATCTCGATAATACTCCGACTAGGGATATTTAATGATTAAACCTTTATGGATTGATACTGTCTCATATCATCTCAATCCGGTATTAATCATATGGACTTTCGCCATTTATATATCAAAGTAAATAATATTACAAAACGGCAAAAGGCAATTTCATTATCACATAGTTAATTTTGTACAATAATACAATATCATTTACAAACAGTGACGCTATGGGACATAATGTCTAACAATCTCCCACTTGGCCTATAGCCAGTCACTCAAGCATTTAATACCCGAACTATGTATGTGTCGTTCAAAAACTTGCTGAAGAACAGCCTTCGTCAGCGGATCTGCAATGTTGTCATCTGATGTGACCTTCTCGACCTTTACATCGCCACGATGTATAATCTCCCGAATCAGATGGTAACGTCGAAGAACATGCTTGGACCGTTGATGAGACCTTGGTTCCTTAGCCTGTGCTATAGCCCCGTTATTGTCACAATACAATGGAACGGGCTCAGCTGCTAACGGAACTACTCCTAATCCGATTAGGAACTTTCGGATCCAAACTGCCTCCTTTGCTGCTTCAGATGCAGCGATGTACTCCGCTTCTGTCTTTGAATCGGCAACAGTATCTTGCTTGGAAGATTTCCAGCTCACTGCTCCGTTATTCAAACAAAAAATGTACCCGGATTGCGACTTGTAGTCATCCTTGTCGGTTTGGAAACTTGCATCGGTATACCCAGATACCGCAAGTTCTCCACCTCCATAAATTAAGAAAGCATCCTTAGTTCGTTTAAGATACTTAAGGATATTCTTAACTGCTATCCAGTGACCTTCACCTGGATCGGCCTGATAGCGACTGCACATGCTCAAAGCATATGAGACATCAGGTCGTGTACATATCATGGCATACATGATCGATCCGACTGCCGAGGCGAACGGTATCCGACTCATGTTGTCTCTCTCTTCCTGAGTCTTAGGACACATGTCCTTAGACAGAGAGGTACCTCGTACCACTGGAACAATCCCCTCTTGGATTGTTCCATGTTGAATCGCTTCAACACTTTATCAATGTATGTACTCTGGGAGAGTCCAAGCAGCTTTCTAGATCTATCCCGGTAGATCTTTATTCCAAGAATAAAGGCTGCTTCTCCCAGATCTTTCATGGAGAATTTTAATGAAAGCCAAGCTTTCACCGACGTTAGCATGGGAATGTCATTGCCTATAAGCAATACGTCGTCGACATAAAGGACAATAAAAGTAAGTGCTCTCCCACTAACCTTCTTGTATACACAAGGGTCATCTGCGTTTTGCACGAAATCATATTCTTTTATGATCTCATCAAAACGCTGATTCCATGACCGTGATGCTTGCTTCAATCCATAAATGGATCGATTTAACTTACAAACCTTGTTTGCAAGTCTAGGTACGATAAAACCGTCAGGCTGTTGCATATAAACATCCTCCAAAAGGTTTCCGTTAAGGAAAGCGGTTTTAACGTCCATCTGCCATATCTCGTAATCGAAATATGCAGCTATTGCAAGCATTATCCGAATGGATTTAATCATGGCAACGGGTGAGAAGGTTTCGTCATAATCAATACCATATTGTTGACGATACCCCTTCGCTACAAGCCTAGCTTTGTACGTTTGTACGTTGCCATCCATGTCGGTCTTCTTCTTGAAGATCCATCTGCATCCAATAGGCTTTACGCCTTCTGGTGCATCAACCAGTGTCCAAACTTGGTTGGCGTACATGGAATCCATCTCGGACTTCATGGCTTCTTGCCATAAAGCGGAATCGATATTTTGTATCGCTTCCTCATACGTAGCCGGCTCATTATCCTCAATAAGATTAATATCTACATGAGGTGAGATCAGGAACCCATACCTCTCAGGTACTGTTCTGACTCTCTCCGACCTACGCGGTCCTTGTGTATGTGAAGTTTGTGGTACAGACTCATCCCGGACGGTCTGTTCTTGTTCCGTCGTTGATTCATTGCCAGGAACAGTATCACTACGACGATCTTCATCGAGTTCTACTTTCCTCCCACTTACCACTGCATTTATAAAATCCTTCTCAAGGAAAAATGCTTGTAGAGCAACAAATACTTTGTTCTCTTGTGGGTGATAGAAGTAATATCCTTTGGTTTCCCTAGGATATCCTACGAAAAGGCATTTATCAGATTTGGTTCAAGTTTGGTACCTTCCAAACGTTTAACATATGCCCAGCATCCCCAAATCTTCAGGAAAGAGAAACCTGGTTTCCTTCCTGTCCATATCTCATATGGAGTCTGTTCAACAGACTTCGACGGTACCTTATTCAAAATAAGTATAGCACTGTTTAATGCGTATCCCCAGAAGGATATTGGTACCTCAGTCAGTACGACTCATCATTGACCTTACCATGTCCAACAAGGTGCGGTTTCTCCGTTCGGACACACCGTTTAATTGCGGTGTTCCAGGAGGAGTCCACTGTGAAAGAATACCATATTCTTTCAAGTAATCTTGAAACTCATAACTTAAGTATTCGCCACCCACGGTCTGACCGTAATGTCTTAATACTCTTCCCTGTTTGTTTCTCCACTTCGTGTCGAAACTCTTTGAATTTCTCAAAAGTTTCCGACTTGTGTCTCATAAGATACACATAACCGTAACGAGATGCATCATCTGTGAAGGTTACGAAGTAGTGAAATCCACCTCTAGCCTGGCTAGACATGGGCCCGCATACGTCAGTATGAACGAGAGCCAACAGTTCTGTGGCACGTTCACCTTTACCGCTAAAAGGTGATTTAGGCATTTTGCCTAAAAGACAAGATTCAGACGTCATATGAATTGGGATCAAATTCGTCCAAGTACCCACTCTTCGAAAGTGTGGATATGCGAGTCTTGTTGATGTGTCCTAGACGACAATGCCACATATAAGCTTCATCTTTTAGATTACTCCTTTTGAGCCTTTTGTTTGTCATTTTAGGAGATTCATTTATATTCAAAATATAAAGACCGTTATTTGCAACAGCTGTGCAAATTTCTGCATCATTTTTATATAAATAACACCCAGTGTTTCTAAATACAAAAGTGTAACCCTGCTGGGTTAACAAGGATACAGATATAATATTCCTAGTTAAACTAGGTACAAAATAACAGTTCAAAAGTTTAAGTACATGCCCTGAGGGCAGTTCTAAAACAAAAGTCCCTACGGCCAAAACAGCAACTGGTGTTCCGTTTCCGACCCGTAGATCCATCTCCCCCGATGCCAGCACCCTGCTATCCTGCAGATCCTGCACATCAGTACAAATATGAGCACCACAACCAGAATCAAAAATCCAATTTTTAAAACTAGAAGTATTCATATTTATCTCAATAAAAAACATACCAGAGGCGATAGCCTTGCCAGCCTTGATATCCTCCCTCTGCCCTTTGCCCATTCGGCAGTCACGTTTCCAGTGACCCCTCTTGCCGCAGTTGAGGCAGATGTCGCGAGATTTGTCCTTTGGCTTCCTAGAAGCCACTGTCAACTTGCCCTTGCCCTTGTTCTTGAACTTCTTCTTCTCGCACCTCCAATTGCCTTGGGCCCAGCCCTTGGCGCATGAGAGGTCGATGCATAATGCGCCTCGCGCTTGCTCCCCTTTAGGAGTTCCTTTTCGGACTCCTTCAGCACGGACAACAACTCTCCAAGAGTGTCGTCAGTGTCCATCAACTTATAGTTGATGATGATTTGTTTCCAAGTATCGGGTAGCGATTGTAATAGCATATCAATCGTCAACTCTGCCTCCAAGACAATGCCCATCTTGGCTAACTCATCTATGTCAGCGATCATTTGAGTCCCGTGGGCCTCAACTGATGCGCCGTCTGTCATCCGGGAGCGGAAGAGTTTCCTTACTAGCTCGTACCTCTCCATCCGCTTGTTGGTGTGGTGGAGATCACGCAATCTTGCCATCATGTTATAGGGATCCAAGTCCCTGTTCTGGCGTCTGAAATGCTGGGTCATTGCAGCTAGCATAACTGACTGAGCTTGGTCACAATCGTCACTATGAGTCTTCCATAACTCTAGCTCCAGTGGCTCAGTGGGTTTAGGCGGGAGAGGTCTCTGAATAGTATACAGCACCCTCTCAGCCCCAAGCACTATCTTGAGGTTCATTTCCCAGTCGGCAAAGTTTGTCCCTTTGAAGACATTATCGCCCATGATTATGTCGCGGACATTACCCTTGCCAGTCATCTTGACAACTATAGTCCAACTATAAAGTCAACGATGTTATGGGTACAGTCAAACTGTACAAGCAAAATAACAATATATTAGTCCAACTAATTATTAAAATATTGACGAAATAATTTTGAAAGACGCGTAAGGCTAAGTATCTGAACGAAATTGCAAATTCAATAATAGCCTCCCACTATTTTCTTCAAGTCTCTAACCCTCTTGTGGAGAACTCGGGAAATCGCATTTCCTAGTGGGCTAGGATCCCGTTAAATAACACACAACCTTGACTTTGGCCAATAAAAGCTGTATGCTATTTAACTTAGGTAGATCTCTATGATCAATTGGATCTCATCCAATTCCTAGATCCGGTTAGGTGGACATCCAAGTCCGAAACATATGTATAATGTCAATGTATCCATTACATTTTCCTAACCCTATCCTCCGAATCATCTAGGCCTTGGCTTTGGCAAAAACAAACCTAATGATTCCAGTTAAGCGGGACCCATTGACGAGGAAAGTTTCGTAATCAATGTCATTGGACAAAAAGTGATCTTGACTTTGGCCAATAAAAATCACGATTTGGACAAGACACCGATATGCAACAAAACTCTCATGATTCAAGTACATCCTTGATTGACAAAGGTCTTGACTTTGGCCAAACAAACCAATGCCAACTTCGGATCTTGAACAAGAATCATTCAATGGAAGGAAAATCGCTTAATATTGTTTGAGGATTTTTCGCGTAATTGGCAACCAATTAATTTATCTTTGTTAGGTCTCATCATCATACACCCTTAAGCATGCTTCTAAAACATCATAAAGCGCGTAAAGTAAAGTAATAGCGATATACGGATGGATATGAACAACAACTTGTTCCTAGAACAAATCACTCCCTTTCCTCTCTCTGCTAGCACTATTCTACTCTTACCCAATTACATAATACAATAAGAGAAACCTCATTTACATTGAGGGGAATTAGGTGAGAAGAGAATACAAAGAGACAATAAGAGAAAGGCTGGACACGCAGGTCCAATTTATAAATTCTAAATTTACAATAATTTCTAAAATTACCCTTCCCTTCTAATATCCATCCGATATACACTATTCATACATCACATCCACATTCATTCATTCAAGGCATGTTATACAACCAATCAAATCCAATTAATTAGTCTTTAATTAGGTGACAATACAATGTTCAAACAATTGTTTGCATTTGCGCGAGTCCAACTCAATTTGAGAATAAATACTTATAGTATGAATTCACGAATTATATCGAACTACTCTATAAATCCAATTAATCGTATCGTATCAATACTAATCCTATTATTTAATTCTAAATTAAATATTTACACTTTTTTTGTGCTTTTATAACTTAGATTCCAAATCTAATACAATCGGGTCTCAAAGCCCAACTAACATCTAATGTCCGTTTAATTAAAGTCCGATGGGCTTTCAATTGATTTCTTTAGGCTTGGGTTTTGGTCAATGTATGGGTCAAACCCAATTACCAAGCCCAATAAGGAATCACCCTCATATGCCATAAAATCAATATCAAGCCCATAAGGCCCAATTAAACATAAAAGCCCATTTATTACATTTGGGCTTAAATGGTGTGATTTAGGCCCATTTTGGATCCAATCCAAATGGTCCAAATCTACTTGGCCCAACCAAGCCCATTATGTCCAAATATAATAGTTTTAGGCCCAATTCAAAATTAAGCCCAATTAACCAAATTTTAAAATTCCAAATTTTATAACTTAATTAATTAAAGTGTATTATCATGATTAATCCTTAAATCAATATTCCCAAAATATCAAATTAATCCATTAATCATATTTTTATCTTAAATATATGTCCAACATTATTTAATCAAAAAATCAAGTCCCTAATCCTCCATCAAGCATTCGGCCAAGGTGATTAAAATGGTTCCGATTTCGTTTTCAATCCAATCGAGTTACAAATCATCATTCCATATTGTTTCAAGTCATCTAATGTCTTAAAATTAAAAAATCATCTAGTCCATATGCTTGCATGTATTCGGCCAAGCCTCATTTGGGTTGGAAAAATTAATCCAATTTATTTTCCATGAAATTGATGATGTATAATCTAAATAACATACATCTAAGCATATTTAATCAAGCAAACTCATCATCAAATCATGCTTCATACAATTTTCCCCAAATAACATCCTAATATATTTGCATGCTCTTTAAGCTCTGATACCATTGTTGGTTTCTAATAACCAAGCCCCAAGATCAACAAGAACAAGCAAAATATATAATATATGAATGAATTAATTGAAGTATGGCGGAATCATACTCACAATACTTGAAAATGGATGCTTAAGATGATGCGAAATTCCTCCCTTGTGCAGTGAAGCTCTCGGCCAAGAAGAAAAGAGGGACTCCAAGTCGAGTTTGATCCTTCCAAGCTCAAGGATTAGTTTCCCATATCACCTATGTATGATCCCTTGAAGGTGCTAGCCTTTGTTGTGATTTTGAATGCACAACTTCTTCAAATCTTGCCACAAAAATTGAAGAAATGGAGAGCCCAAAACTCTGCATGTAGTTTCGGCAATGTGAGAGAGAAAAGTTGAATGATTTTTGTTACAAAAAATCAATTTATATTTATGCCATAATATTTATTAAATTAATAATAAACTTATGACACAAATCATGCAATGGCTTAGAGTGTCAAACACTCAATTTCCATGCAAAACCATTGAGTGCATTGTACACTATCTCCATGCAATGCATTAGAGTTAAATAATGCATAATATGACATGTGTCATGTGGGCCCCACACGTTTCCAAATGAAAGTGGGCCCACGTGCACTCACGCGTTCGGGTTCGATATTTCCGAAATACCGAACTTACGTCGCGACGTTAATTAAATCGAATTTAAATAAATAATTGCGCCTAGCGAAATTATTATTTACGTCGCTAACGAATTAATTCTAAATTAACTCGTTTGCCCGAATTAAAATCTAATTTTAATTTCGCGTCGAAATCGAATTTCGATTATTATATCGAATATAATAATTTTACGATTAATTCCAAATTAATCGTTCTCTCTCTATGTATAGTACTTTATCCAAGATAAAGTCTCTCCGTAATTAATCCAAGATTAATCGAGTTTGAATCATACGTCATTGGTGAATCTTCGGGAAGCGACCCAAGAGATCTCCGGATATGTTGGCAGTAAATACGGCGTCGGATTATCCGAACACGTACGTACCTCGTACTACGTTTTTACCGATTCACAAGACAAGGTTGGCTTCTAGCAAAGCGCCATGCCTACCCAATTCTCCAGAAATATTCTTATAGGAATATAAGATCTATATCAAGCGTAGTATACCGTAGTATTGCGTACATCGATCCAGTATCGGATGATCACATGTTAGGCCTGGGGCTGGAAATGTGTCTGCCCCGTACGAAACATATATCGGACATCAAGCAACTAGTCTCTTTAAATCGGACAATCCTGACCTGGTCATATTGTCCCGACGGTTGCAACCTTTTATAGAGTACTAGTTCTGTGTCCTGCGTGATCATCACCTCCATATGTCTGAAGTGATACTTCCATCTCGACATCACATCCAGTACACTACGATTCTCGATAAACCCAGAAGAGGTGTACACAGAACCGGTTAAGGTCCCCAACCACCAAAACCAAAGTTTACCGATTGTCGCAAGTACTAGCGATGTAAGTCTCAGGTTAAGACCATATACACCTACCCTGATGCGGCCTCCCATAGACACGCAGACATACTACCAATGGGATTCCGCGGGGTCTATCCAGAGCGAAGCTGTTTTCCGTACCATCGGTAAAACACAACCTCCTATCGCACTTGCATAAGTATCCAATACTTAAATATATGAGAACTATGCCGTTGTGCCCTCACAACGTGCACAAGCGCAATACTAGTCTATTCCGCATTATCGATGTCCGATCTCGATAATACTCCGACTAGGGATATTTAATGATTAAACCTTTATGGATTGATACTGTCTCATATCATCTCAATCCGGTATTAATCATATGGACTTTCGCCATTTATATATCAAAGTAAATAATATTACAAAACGGCAAAAGGCAATTTCATTATCACATAGTTAATTTTGTACAATATACAATATCATTTACAAACAGTGACGCTATGGGACATAATGTCTAACAGTAATCCAATAAGTCAGGTTAAAATTATTTAATTAAGTCCAACTGATCATAAAGGCGGTATCCAATTAAGTCAGGTTAAAATTAATTAATTAAGTCCACTGATCATAAGGCGTAAATCCAATTCAGTCAGTTTTAAAGTAATTTATATTTATAAAATAAGAGAGATTAATCTAAATTATTAGAATAAAAGTTTCACCTTTCACCCAGCAGAAAAAATTAACCTACTTAATCTAAATAATTAAGTTTTTATTGCTAAATAAAAAGAAATACAAGAAAGCTTAAATAAACAAACAAAATACTCTCCCTTAGTATTCTAGAGAAATTCCCCAGAAGAAAGTATGAATTTTCCTTCTGATATAGGCCTCTATTTATAGGCTCAAAAAACGGTGTGCGTCGCGACGCGCCAAGTCTTCGGCATCGCAACGCGTGCTACAGTGATGATGCAGAGATGACGTAAGTGATGACGCATGTCGGCAGTTGAATTATTGGCCCAACGTCGCGACGCGTTGAGGGTTGGGCGTCGCAACGCCCGCGAAGTAAAATTCCCATTTTACCCATTTTCATCCGTTTTTCACTGTTTTAGCCACGATTTGATTCCAGTGAGTCTCGATATTTTATTTATCTACAAAATAAACACAAACACATCAAAAAGTTCATAAAACTCGAGAAACTATACACAATATTTAGTAAAATGGGCAGTAAATATTGATATATTTTCCGCTCATCAGTCTGCTCGCCGCTTGAAGCCATGAGTAGCTATGTTTGTAAGGTTGTAGACTGAGAGATCTTCACTTGCTATAAATCTCTAAGGCCCCACAGTGGGCACAAAATTGTAGACACTGGATTTCGCATGAGGTCCACAATCGAGAATTTATATGATGAGGCACTAGCGATCTTGTAAAATGAAGGTAGAGTGAGCAGGGAGTTCCTACCCATCGATATGGTGGGCGTTGTAGGCGCTCTGACGCTCAAGTCAGTAGTGGAGACGAGCGAAAAGTAAAGAAAGAACAAGGTCTGAGATTACCTTGACCTCTGTAGACTACTGTGAGGACGGTGGGTCGGTGTGTAGAGGGTGAGAGGGTTTGAGAGCTCAAGTAAGAGTATCGAGGCTTGAGATTGAATGCTTAAGCTTGCCTCCCTCTCAATAAGGATGCTTCTCATCCCCATATACGCTGAGTTGTGTGTCTATTTATAGGCAATAGACATTAACTTTTTAGTTGGCACAGTAACTGTATTTATGGAGGTGGGACCCATAACATGATAAAATATTTAGCTTTCGGTGATGATTGAGTGTTCAACTTTCAGTGATGAAGAATCTTTACACGTGGAGGTGTAATGATTTCGATTGATGATTTGTTGGAAATCAATGGGCTGTCTGACATTAAGGCATTCACTGGAATATGGGTGAGATGCAAAGGGTTCGGGCCTTAGGGTCAAACCTTGGTATGTAAGCCATTTGAAGGAATTTAGGATATGTATGTTATTGGGTCTGGGAGAAAAGATAATTATAAACATTGGCCCAAATTTGGCCCGTAAATAGGTAAAGATACAGTTCATGAAATACAAGTATAATAACACGTTTCATCTCACGTTCCAGGTTTGGCCTAGTATTTCAATTAATTATGCACATGATTTGTGTAGTTTATGCTTTGATATTTATGCACTAAGAAGTCACGTCAGTTACTTCTTTCATTTTCAATCATGCAAGCGTCTCATTCAGTCATGAGGAGGATGAGCTTGGAAGCGATTGACAACCGTTTCTGCAGTCATTAAGGGGATATGTTAGGGCTCATTCGTAAAGGAAATCATGTATTAGTTTAAGTGACCAAAATTCATTAGTAATGTAATTAAGATTATAGTAACTTAAGTTGAATTTTTTTTTTTTTTTTGGTGATCAAGTTACGTATACAGCATGTTTATGTACTTCTTGTACAATATGATAGCCATGAACGTATTCAGTTTAGTTAGCTTAGTTATGAATTACTGATGATATACATGTATGTCTAAGTCATGTTAGGGCTAAGTAGCATGCTTAGATAAGTCTAGATTAAATTATCGGCCTGAGGCCATTTTGCATGTTGGATTGAGTCGAATATATAAATTATATAGGCATGTTCCTGCATTGTGCTGGACATTGATCCATGTCACATGGTGTTTAAGATACATCATGTCGGAAATTTTAATAAATCTATCAGACTAGTCATGTCACGTATGTGCACGACAGAGGCTTATGGAGATGGGTATTCATGTCTCTTGTCGGTTGCTTCCTGGAAAACTAGGTCTTGATAATACATCACTATACCTCAGATAGTTTCGATCTAAACTGAATTCAATCGAATATGTACACAAAAGACAAGATGTGGTGCCATTTATTAAGTAATATTATGAAAAAAGTAAGTTCTCATTTTCATAAATGTGTCATAAATATGATACGGATTGGTGCCCAATCCCAACAAAAAATACATAAACTTTTTGAGGTCAGTTTAGTGTATTTGTTAATTGTCACAAGTACCCATGTGTTACATCAAAAATTTGGACCATGCTAGTAGCTTATGAGATCAATTATCACATAAGTATGCCTTGATAATACTAGTCTATCCACATGACTATGAACATTTATGAGTAATAGGATCTCATTTACAAAAACTAAGTTTGGTTCCTATATAAATTACTCTAAGAACTTCATTATACCAGATATCTAAAGATTTGATAAAGACAAAAGCTTGTTTAATAAATAAATTGTCATTTTATTAATTCAAATGTAAGTTTATATAGTCATATTGCATTCCTAATCATATGGATCTAGGGCATATTACTAACACAGTTATATGTACTTGTTAATTGCTCCAAACATTCATGTGTTACACTAAGTATTTGGACCATGCTAGTAGTTTTGCGATCAATTACCCCATAAATATATTGTAATAGTATCATGCTAGTCTATATGGATGATCAATGCTATTGTTTTTTATAATCCCAAAACTAAAAATATTTAGGAGTGATATGATCTCATATATCAAAGTTTTGTTTGGTGCCTATGTAAATAACTCCAATGACTTTATAATGTAAATATCTAAAGTAAAGACATATCGGCAAAAACTTATATGATAAATTAATGCTATTGTATTTAATTCAATATATTTTACATGGTAATATTCCAATATTAATCCAATAGATTTAGGGTATGCTACTAATAATTTTAACAAACGTCATCTTAGAAAACATGTCAGCACTTGAATTTTCCTAAAGTTTTCTCCGAATAACTTCTTTTGAGTCAATTGGGTGTAGTCCCGCCCAAGGTTCCGGTTCGGAATGGAAATCAAATCGGAATCAAACCGAATAAAATCGTAAGATTACAGTTTCATCCGGTTCCGATCTCGAAATCCGAACCAACCGAAATTCAATTCGATTCCGTTACGGTTCCACATAATGTGGAACTGTAATCTTAAAATTTGGTTTTGTTCGGAACCGGAATCAAATCTCCTTTTATTTATTTTTTCCCCAAAAATAAAGGATTAAACCGGAAATGAACCGGTTTTTTATGTTTGATTCCTATTCGGTCCGATTCTACGATTCCGGCTTCCTGGAACTGTGAACCATTGGCCAGGTCTAATTGGGTGTATGTCCTCCTCTTCTCACACATACATTTTTGGTACTGTTAACAACTTAAAAAAAAATAAAAAAATTCAGAGAACTTATTTGTTTGAGTTGATGGAGAGATTATAGTACTGAATCATTAGAATGACATTTACTGCAGGTCTTGCCTCTATTGTCACTATATAATACTTGCTGCACATACAGATGGAAGTTTCAGCTGTTAAGTTTTTACATTGTTGGTGTGGAACTCTGATTTTGTTTTTGAAGTTGCTTGTTCTAATTGAATATATTCATGAATTATCAGCAACTTCCACCAGCTGTTAAGCATTTGTTTGGCTTTATATTGGTCTCTTTCTTTGCATAAAATGTCATGTTAGATATGATGTCTATATGTACACACTTTTCAGTATATAGACTTTCTTTGTTTCTGTTTATATTGTGTTTTTTTTCCTGCATTCAATGCATAAATAACCTTGATATTAATTGACAATCAGTTACTCCATCGGTTATACGACCGTTAATACCACCTCTATTAGTCCTTTCACCTCAAAACAAGTTCTTTGCAAGTGATACAGCTAAGCTTCACTGTAGCTGCCAAAACAATTGTGCAAAATTAAACTAAGAAACAAAAAGATGAGACCAAAGAGAAACATAAGATATTATAACTCTCATATTGGCAAAAAATTAATATGCTACCGAGGCCCTACTGAATGCAAGACAATTGAGAGTGTTAAAGCAAAGATATATTTAGATTCTGTACAACTTGTTAATGGAGGAGGAAAAATACCTCAACAGTTCCGGATTTTGTTATATAACCTCATCATGTTACAGTGGGAACACCTATGAATCCAAAAAAAAAAAAAAAACATTGAAAATATATACTAGCCAAGAACTTCCTTAAACTTTGTCTTCTGATCCTCTGTTAGCGTTGTTGGGAATAGAACCTCAAATGTGACATATAGGTCCCCGTTCTTGTTGCTAAAATGCAATTGCATTCCTTCCCCTTTGAACTTCCTCACTTCCTTGGGCTCAGTGATTCCCTGAGCAAGAATAGAAGTATGTCACTATATAATTTGGGCACTTCATCTTACTCACGGAAAATGAAGTCCCAAAGTGCATGTTAATGCTAACCTTTGTGCCAATATCAACTAAATGTTCATCAAGGTGCTTAATGGTCTTCTCAAAACCAATAAGAGCTTGAACCTAAAAGAGGAAAACCGCAGGAAATGACCAATGAGAATCATCAGTTTCCTTACAAAAGGGGCACCCCCTCTGAAAAGATAAATAATAATATCCCAAAACTGAGCTTTACCAGTGTTATAGTGACTGTTGTGTGCAAGTTATTTCCTTCCCTTCTGAAGAGATCATGGGGTGCCGTGCGAATTCGGAACTGCAAATAATGAGATATTTATTATCTGCTGCAGAGAAAATACGACAAAACATATAACAAACAAGAGTCCAAAACTAACCTTCAGATCTCCAGGTTCTCCATCAATTATGGGCTCACCGTCCTCATAGAAAACCACCTCCTGGGAAACACAGATACATTAAGAAGACTAGTCTGTATAGACATCCATTGGAAAACCAACTCTATATAGTGAATACAACAGTTGACATGTAGAAGAAACAAATGTATGGATTATCAAAAATAAAAAAATAAAAAAATAAAATGTATGGATTATCAATGTTAAAATGCTAAAAACAGTGGCTTCTCACTAGTGATGACAAGAAAAAGAGAATAAGTTCTTATTTTTATATATATATATATATTTTGGTCGCCAAACCATCCGACCCGGGCTTAAGCGGAGCAGGTAAAACCTCCAGCTGCCCCGGGTTCTTACAAGAAATACACCCCCTAGACTCTGACCCGTGACCTGGCAACCAAGTCGTAGGCCCTTTGCCACCAACCCACACACCCCTAGGGGACATAATGGAAATTTTAATGGAATCACCTGTTATATGTAAGTTAACTGGAAGATGATGAGGGTATTTTAAATTAGAGGTAGCAACAAATTTCAAAAAAAAAAAATTATATGGCTTAACAGGTTAAAAAGCTAACACATAGCAGCTGATCTTTGGAGTTTAAGAGGGTTGACAAATAAGAAAAAAGAAGGAATAACAATATGAATAACCCAATGTATGAACTTCTATCAAGAACTAGTTGAATGGTATGAAACTTACTTGTCCATCTTGCATCCCTTTTTCAATATCAACTGTTACAAAATATCCCTCCCTCTCGAATTTTACATTTTGGCATTGCTCACAGACCTGAAAGAGAAAATCGAAGAATGTTGTAAAGCTGGAAGAGAAGAGAACATCATAATTCACAGTAAATGCACGGTGATATGAATCCAACAGCAAAGAAAACCATCAAAACAATAGAAGAGGAAAATCCAAACTTATAATATATACCTGCTCAGTCATCTGCTGGAACATCCCTGGACCAATTTGTTTGTGATAGACCTCATTTCTGCAGTTACAACGTCTTTTGCCTGGAGCAGTCTTTATAACATTTTTCTCTCTCCATACCTGCAGAATCCCCC
>SKCR01046593.1:0-41427 GCA_019454045.1 Zanthoxylum bungeanum
CGCATTTGCCTGTATTCCAAAATTTTGAAAGACAAGTTACCAACTGAAAATTCGGATTTACCCTAGGTTCTGACCCTATGCGGAATTAAACACAATAAATCAAGACAAGTCCTGAATATTGTTTCTAAGGATTAACAAAATTATCAAGCACCCTTAGTTTCAACAATTTATAAATCAATGCAAAAATAATAATGCATAAAATAAAACCAACAACATAAAATCAACACAAGTATTTTGGTGACAAAGTGGAAAACTCGTGCGAGTAAAAAACCACTCCGGGTATCTAGGCTACCAGCCAAAATCTACTATAAAGAGAAAAGCTTACAATGATGGTAAAAGACCTATGACAGCAACTCCACCTACTCTAATACCGCTAAACTGTAAAAACTCGAAGAACTCCTCAAGCCTGCACCCCACGTTCTTCTTCAGAACCTCTGAAATCTCTGAGCGGATCAATTCCGTAAAACGCGACACCGGAACTCTGATTGTCAATCTTCCTCCTTGAGAACTCTGAAGGGTTAGGAAATTGGGTTTGGTTGTGTTGATGGTGAATCAAAGACAAAACTCACCAAACCAAAGAAGACAAGAGAATCAAAATAGTCTTCAAGGTGAAATAAGGAGGTTGAAAAACTATGAAAGTTTTTGGCTCAAGATAATGTGTTTTCAACCCACAATGAAGGTGGCTATAATGTTGTTTTAATAGGTAGGGCAAAAAGAAAAGATTTCCTAGTGCAAAATAGGCTTAAAACGCGTCCAAAATAGTTCACTTACGCACGGGCGTTCGAACGCCACAAGAACGCGTGTCGAATGTGCGCTATTCCGCAAACTCGTTCGAACGTTGTATCGAACGCACCACGAACGCAAACTCACTAGAAGATTTCGTTCGAACGGGAAAATAAACGCACTACGCACGGGAACCTTCTGTCAAGTTTCGTTCTAACCCAAATACAAATGTGACACTAACGCCACTCGTTCGAACTCAAACACGAACGCAGCACTAATGCATATATGATTCCTTCAAGCACAGTCTGTCAAATACCAGTCCAATTGCTCCAAGATCTTCAAGGCTTATTACAACTCAATTGAACTTGTTTTGCTACGGACATTGCCAACAAAAATAAAACGAACACCAACAATATACCCAATCCCCACTTATCTAAATTAGGGAAATTAAGCCTAAATTAGCCGCCAGAATCTCACTTGACAATCAAATACATTCAATTTGTACACTGATATTTACTTCAAAAAATACTAAAGTCACCAATGCACCCATCTAATGGTTTTCCGCAAAACTTTAATAAGCAAAATCTTAAATTCAAACTCAACAAAGTCTGTGAATCCACAAAAGAATATAATTTCTAATGAGTAAACCTTCCCCACAATATCGAATTCAATCTTCAAAAATCGATACAAGACTACAAGCAAGCAATAAAGACCCAATTTTTCACCTAAAATCAAGCACTCAAAACTAAAATATTTTCTCTAATTAGAGCAAACCCCACCTAAAATTTGCCAAATTAGGCATCAAAACACTCAAAAAAATGTCAAAATTACACTAAGTTCAGTGCTTAACTTTTGAGCCAAATAAATGAACAATTAAAAACGGAAGCTACCTCTTTATTAACGTCAGGGTGATACTTCAAAGCAAGTTTCCGATAAGCCCTTTTGATTTCATCAACAGTAGCAGAAGAAGACAAACCCAAAACCTCATAAGGAGACTCTCTGCGACTTGCCCTCAAAAGGGTACCGAAATTATTTCTCCTCTTCTTGAAATTTCTAAAAGATTGTGGGCCAAATACAAGAACATCAAAGTCATCACCATAGCTAAATCTGCAACTGGGTATTGTTAATGTGAAGTTTCTTTGATTCTTAAAGTGAAAAAGATAAGATTTTGAGAAGAGATGGGGAAGATCGACAAGTGTGTTTTTGTGTGGTGTTAGAGAAAAAGTAGTTAATCCATGCATGTCCATGAAATTAGAATTTTTTTTTTTTTTTTATTAATTGTATCGTTATTTATTATTATTTATACGCTCTTTTTTAAGATATTGAATTTAAATAAATAATATTTAAATTAAAAAACAAGTTTTTCAAAATACAGCCCAATTACACAACAATTAGGATCGTGTTCGTGTCGTTTTAGGAATTGGCATTGAAATTTTCACTCTTGGTAACTGGGTAGCTGTTGTCGTTTTGCACTTGTCGTATATGGAGGATAGATCATGATCATATCAATTATCGGACTACAGCGTTTAGATATTATTCACGAGATCCGGATTTTACATAGTGATTGTATTTAGAGTTGATGATTTAAATAAAAAATACTTAAAATATAATTGAATTCTTTAAAATCCGATCTTTTTTTAAAAAATCATTAGAAATATTATTGTCAAATTATTCAATCCGGACTTAAACCGACCCATTCACCAATTCTAATTGTATTGAGTAAGATTAGCGTGGTTATTTATGTCAGTGACACATTCATTAAGCGGCCACTTAGGTTTCGAATATTAATTACAAGGCTCACAAGTTTTCTTTATTGAATCATAATTTATTTATTTTTAATCATTGAAAATAATTTTTTTCACACTTGGTAATATTAGGATGATAACGGAACAAATATAATACGAAAATGTCAATATTTATATATGATCCATTCAATTAATGAGAATAAAAATTATATTCTTACTTGCCCTTGTGATACAAAGCCCTTGCTGCAAGCCCTTAAACGGATCACCATTTATATATAAATTTTACTTTTATTCGAATAAAGATGTGAATACTAATATTCAACCCGTAATCCTATGGAAATTTTTACCGTCCCTAAATAATAAGGCCCTAAATAATAAGGCTCCAGCAGCACAACTGCATATGCTTGAGGTGACTTGTGAAGAAAAGGACTACAAAGCCATAAGGATGCCGGAAACAGAGTTTGATTGATTGGGTAAATAATTCCGGGAAAAAAAAATGCTTGCGATCCAAGACTAAACCCAGCAGCAGGAGGTGGTATATCATGTGCCGGGTGTATATGTCATCTCTCTCACAGCAGACGGGCGCCACAACTGTGTAGGGTCTGCCTGCGGTGAGAGAGATGATATATACATCCGGCACATAATATAATTTTTGCAGCAGCAGAGCCAAGCATGAGGCAACTCAAGTTATTTTAAGTTGCTTTTTCATACGAATCTTGTTTGTATGAATTGATTCTGACAATGAGCTTTCAATAAGATTCACAACCCGATGGTATGAAGCAAAATCCAAATTTTGACATTATAAAACAAAAATCTCACCCCATGAAATATTACAAATTTGTTCAAATAGACAGGTAAAGGATTAAACCGAAAAAAAAAGTTGTTCTTTCTTTAAATATCATACAGTCGCTCTGTTCGGCAACTGACTTATGTCTGCATTGAACTGGAAAGGCAGACATTAAAAAAAAAAACATCAGAAGTGACAATAATGCACAAGTAGTTAAGACATGGCAATTCCAATGCAATCTACGCTTTCAAAAGCGGTAGACGGAGCAAGACGTTTTAGTAGTTCAACTCATCCAAGCGTCGCCTTTCACCAGTCAAATGACAGGTTGACTAGTCAAACATGTAGAATTTTATCTAAAATATAAGGAATCATAAGGCGACGCCTTTGACAGTATAGAATGCAAGACTTGCTAAGGTATGACAAATATATACCTTGACAACATGAATCACATATTTCATATCACGGACCACATGTGAGTGGGCCAAATAATCAACAAAAGTTGTCTTTCAATAGCATGGAAAAAGATTGAAGAAATTTCAAAAGTGATTTGTGATGAAAACGTGATGCATTCAATAACCCAGCATTGTACGACTACCTTATTAAATTTGCTTTAGTTTGTTCTATCCTTTTATCAAATCATGTTTGATGCCAAAAAAGAAGTTTTACATGTTCAAAATACACAAGTTAATGACATTTATCAATAAAGAACAAGTAAAGAGTGTACTTTCTAACTTGTTTTCGTCTAGGTAGACCTCTGACAGATTTGCTAGGAACCTTAAGCTGCAATCAGGCAAATGGAAGAAGATATCTACTGCGACAGAGGAGGTTGCAAGCTTAGCTGATCCACATATTCCAAAACATGTTAGAAATACACACTAGAAGTGTGTCCATTTACTTCATGAGAATTCAGTACAAGGTACACAGCTACTTCCAAAACTTCAAACCAAGCCGCTCAAGCTCAAGCATTTTAATCTGAAGGATCAAAGAGAATAAATAAAAAAACTATTCATCTGCAGCTGGGGTATATCATCTCATAAAACCAAAAAATAATTAACTGAGAGCAACTGAGCAAGCGCAGATAACCTTGGAACTGCCTGCTAACGTCTTGATAAAAGGAAAAGCTTCAAGAACAAACACATAAGCATAATCACTTCAAAAGCACATACCTATCTAATGCATGTAAGATTACTCAAATCACAATGAACATCATTTCCTTAATGCATACCTAGATTGATGTATTTGGTAACTGAATGTGATTTTTTGCAACCCCTCTTCTACAAGGTCATTTGTTCGCCTTGGAGAGGGTGTACCACCCGCATGACCCCGCACAGTTTTGTCCCCATCAGAAACCTCACCCAGATGAGAGTGGTTGTGACCAACTTCTTTAAAGTCCATGTCATGGTTCTATGTGCACACTTGATACCATGACACGGCCTTTAAAGATCCATGGTTCAAGTCACACCAAATAATGTTGGTCACGACCACACCCACGTGGGGTGAGGTTTCCTAGGGGATAAAACTGTGAGAGTAATAAGAAATTATCCAAAACTGACAAATGACTTCATAGAAGAAGATGTCGCAGAAAAGCATACCTTCAGTAACGAACCTAACAGTACATACAAATTGGTATTCAATCTATCAATTCCAATATTTATCAATAACTTTCTGCAATTCAATTTTAAGACCATTTGCCTAGAATCAGATCTTTAACAATCAAACAGCATACATTTCATTGAAATCATAAGATTAAAGAAAAAACTTACCTTTCTCAAGGCTAGATCAAAATTTCATTTATCACTGGATTTTGGGTACGACGCCACCGACCCGTGCCCGTGCTTATTCACAGACCAATCTCTCTGATGATGCATCATATTATTCATCCCCATACTCATATTCATACCCATGCCCATGTTCATATTCATATTCATATTATACATATTCGGGTCAAACCCGTGTCCATGATGAAACCCTTGATGGTTCATCATCCCATACATCGGCACCGGCATCATCCCCGCTGGAGCTCCGTACACCGCCATCCCCGCGTGTCCATTATTACCATTCTCATTATTACTATTATTACTATTACCATTACCACCGTTATTACTGTTACTGACCTGGCCTCCATGGGGCCCGCCGTTCCCGCCCTCGTAATTCAAACACTGCGGCGGTACCGGGGTGGAGGCGAACAGCTGGTGATCGGACGGCGACGGGTCGTCGTTCGACAGCCCCTGCATCCGCTTCAAGTAAAGGCGATACTTTTGCAAGTGGCTGGCGACGTTCTCGCGAGTCAATCCCTCGACGTTCATCAGCTGCATGATCGTCTTCGGCACCGCGTTCTTAATCCCTAGATGCGCCACCACGTCGACGAATCGCTTGTGCAGCTGCGGGGTCCACACAAGACGCTGCCGTTTCAGAGTCCTCGCCGACGGATCGTCGTTCGAATTGTCGTCCGTCCTCAGCGCCGAATCCGCCTCCTCCGTACTGTCAGGTTTCCTCGAGTCCGAACCCGACCCGTTTTGGTCCGGTTCGTCCGTTTCGATAACCACCGGGTCACGATTCTCCGCAAACGACTTTATGTTATTATTGTTATCGCTGTTGTTGTTGTTGTTGCCGTTCGTAGACGAAAGCGCGTGCGCGTGGCTGCCACGAATCGACGAGAGCGTGGTATGCGACGCGCGGTTCACGTCGAGGAGCGTTCGGTAAGGTATCGGTGAGATACTGAAAGCGGAAGCCAGTTCAGGAGGAATTAACGACTGCGCTAACGGCGTTAGATCCTCTCCGTTGGGCAATCCCATCTCCCAATCTAATATCATCTCATCGTCTCCGTTATCGTTAACTTCATATTCCGTCATCCTCACCTCTTCGCCCATTTTTCCGCAACAAAATTAGTTTTTTTGGGGCTTTTTTTTTAATTAAGGGGTGTTTGGGAGGAGAGAAAATGAAGGGGAAAATGAATGGGGAAATTTTCTCGGTGGATTGAAGAAAAGGAAAAATAAAAAGATCTGAAAAAGTGCAGAATCCAACTCCAGATCGATCTTGTACTGCTGCCAACGTGGACGAGTTAGCCAGATATTTTTGATCTTCTAAATATCTTTCTCAGGCCTCCTACTCGCTGTATCCTATTGCCACGTATGAATATTTTTCTATTGATCCAATCAAATTTCGACACCTAAGTCACACACCGCTTCATTGAGTAGACCTGAGCGTGGGGGAATTCTTTAAGATTACTAATTTACCCTTCAGATTGGTGGGGTTAATTTTTCTAACACCGACTTTGCCCTTTGAGATTTTTAATATTCAGATGGGTTGACAGCTGGAGAATGATGTGTGAGCCGTTGGATGGAAAGAATTCCGAGGATCAATCATGCGGTGGAGAATCCAAAGACAAATGGGGAAATAAAAATTAGTAACTAATGAGGAAATAATAGTAGGAGTCTCTTTCAGACAAATACATAACATTTAAGAAAGTTAAGGTGGATGATTAATTAGTTTAATTTAAATTGATTATAAAAGAGTGCTTTTACCCTTTTTATTCCAACCAAATGTTGCCATTTTGCCTTGTCCACTCCTTTAGGGAATAATATTATTAATATTGGTATCACTAATTTGTCATTAAAAGGGACTAACTCAGAGTTCTTTGAGAGATCATAATTAAATTTTGAAATTTCAACCAAAACAAAGTCCAATATATCTATCAGGCCTAATTCATCGAGGCCTTTGAATGGCCTTTAAATAATGCAATAAAGTTCAATTACATAATGGATGATTGATGATGTATCAGGTTATTGTTTAGTAATTTAGATTGCTCTCAGGTATACAGAAGCAATGAGATTTTGAAGAATTTAAAGTTAAAAAAGTACCAATCAACCAGGTTTAAGGATGTATGAATCTCAATGAACTGTTGGTTGCTTCCAGGTTCTTCAATTATTTGATGTGTTTGAACTTTGAACATTCAGGTATGAAATCAAAATCTAGAGCTGAAGAATTTTTTTTAAAGAAAAAACTTCACCTTAAAGGAAGAATCATTAAACATACAGTAGAAAGAAAATAAACTGGCTTCGCCTAAAACATTAACAGCTCTCCGCATTGGCAACATTTTTGTACAGTCGCTTTATGATATAAACTACCTCAACATTTGAAAGAAAAAAAAAACTATATAGCCTTTCATTTTTTACCTCCTCTGCATAGGCATCAGGTATACTCCTCCGCTTTGCTCGACTCTGTGTATAAACCGTAAACTACAGAATGTACGCTTTCCATGTACAACCAAGAACTTTATTTTCCATCAACTCGTACCCGTCTTAAAAAAGATAGGTAGAGTCGTTGCTCTAATACTAGAAGAAAGAAAGAGGAAAAGAGGAAGCTCACACTTGCCTCAGTTAGCTGTACATACAACTTTCTTTCCTACGCTACCTGAGCAGTGTGTGGAGACTGAGCAGCAATTCTCCTTTCTGCAAATAAATTAATAATCGACCAGTTATCGAGCTTTTCGGTAAATGGAAGGAATCAACATTGTAATCTATTGTGAAATATTCCCGAAGAAAAGCGGTGTGGCACCCCAGATGCTTTGTGGAGATTTAACTGCTTATAATAAAATAATAGGTCTGCTGGCATCCAGGGTGCTAAATGTACGTGTTAGGTCACGGAGCCGAGATGATGATGATCTAACAAGCTCATAATTGCACATGTACCTCACTTATTGTCACATGTCATCTCATATGCAATGATAAATTTAAGGGAAAGAATGATTACCCCCAGCAGCAACAAGTTTCTCTACACGTGCGACAATATGCTTCCCATAGGTGTACTTCTTTAAGGCATTCAAATGAACTTTAATTCGTGAAAGAATCAGCTCGCGTTGTTGGTCCTCACAAGTCTCCAAAACTTTTTGTACAACATAATTTGCAAACTGATCTTTCATCATTGCCTGTAAGACAAACATAAACAATAGCAAAGAGCACGGAAATGGCTCCTAAATCAGGAAATAAGAAGAGCGCAATAACACCACACCACCAGTTGATTTTTCTGCTTTTCTTTCATCAAGATGTCCGGAAATAGCTAGGTGAGAAAACACAAAATGCAGGACAAGATTTAATTTCAGAAGTTCTCTTTCCAACCAAAATGGAAGCAGACATCTAGTCAACTAATTTGAAAGCATTACTACTTTCCAATCGCAGCTTTCAAATCTTAGCAACAGAGTTAAAATACTATTGACTGAATAAAAGACGGAAGAATCCAGCTGTCTGGCAAAATTATCCTCCAGTTAGACATGATGCAGCTTAAAATTCGTAGGAAGTTTCGTCTAATCTTTCAGTGCAAATCAACAACTGAACTTTTCGGCTCATTTATGTTATACAAGAGATTGAAAAAGAATGTGAAACGCTGTTTTGTTTTTAGCAAATGACTAAACAGGTAACCACACTGTTATAAGGTCAGAGAAATTTGACATACCTGAAGAGGCTCATTTTCATCAGTAGAGCCAAGCATCTCATTCACCAGTAACTGACGTTCATTAGGGTCACCAAAAGTTAAACACTTCTCCACAACATTTGAGGCAAACTTCTGCTGACTCATTTGAACTATCTTCCCAGCTAATTCCTCAATTATAAGGGAACGCTCATGAGGCTTTCCATACTCTAGAACATGCTATAAAATGAGTTCCAGGAATCAATTGATGTACTTGACGTTATATAATAACCAAGAATTCCCACACACTAAATAACACCACACATGAAACTACAATTTGTAAGAGAACAAAAAAGATTCCACATGGGAAGCTTCCAGTGAAAATTACAAACCTGAATAACGTAATTACCATACTGATCCTGTGCCAACATGCTAACAGATCCTAAAATCTCATCCATAACCTTGCTCTGTGTCTTCGGGTCCTTGCAGTGCTCGAGTATTCTCTGCCAGATAAAAAGCAATAACAATATAGAATAAAAACAATTCTGATTTTTATCCGAAGGAGTACACAAAATATAACAATTAAGCAAGAAACAATCACTGAACCTGTATCACACGACACCCATAAGGATGGGTGGAAAGGGTAACGATTTGATCGAAGAATGTTGTGACAATAAATTGGATACTCTCCTCGGGAACACATTCAATACACTTCTGAATGACATGGTTTCCATTCTGGTCGCGTACACAGCGCATGACATGACCATTAAACTCTTCAACCATTTTAATCTTCTGATTAAGATCAGCAACTTCTATGGCCTGAGCAGTTGGACAAAGCATATAACTGTTAAAATCTTCCATGAAAACACTGTTATAACCATTCAATATGTGCATGAGCACTTTGATGGAGCAAGCTTCGGCATAAACTCAAGGTGGTACAGAAGATTTGCAGGTCAGAATAAATGAAAGGGTATAATTTTAAAAAATAAATAAATAAATACAGTTTCGACTAATGGTACCTTCTGGATCACTCGACAACCATACATTTGAAGGCTAAGGGTTAAAACATGACCAAAAAGCTTGCTTGCCAATTCTCTTCGCTGAGATGCAAGCCCATGCTCAAAAAACTGTGCAGATGGAAAGACTTTTATTACGTAAATTTAACAGATAGTACAGAAAGACCAACGAAATTATACTCAACAAAGCACGAGTATGGGTACCTTCTGAATGACATAATTACCAAAAACATCAGTCATCAAAGCAAGAGCTTGGGGCATGATTTCTTGATAAACCATGTTCTTCTCTTCTGTTGTAGCTGTTTCAAGTTTTTGTTGAATGAATCTGCTACCATACTGATCCACACTGTTCATAGACAACATATAGAGGCATAAATCAATTTAAAATGACAGAAAAATGATGGAGCAGCAGAAGACCTAAGAGTATTGCACACCTGAACTCAACGACAAGGCCAGCAATTTCAGAGAGTTCAAAACATTTTGTTTTGTTGTTCTTAAACTCTTCCAGCAAAGAGGATCCAAAGCCCTCATCCATGCTAGCATCCAAATGCCAAGGTCCCATGACACCCCCAGCTAAGTTCCTCATCGCAGCAAAACGCAAGTTCGGCTCATTGGGTCTGATAGGACTACCATGCCCAACTGGGGAGGTTGGAATTACAGGATTTGCCAGAGGACTTCCAGGATAGGACATGCCAAGGCCAAATCCAGGACTTCCACAATAACCGTGATGATTAGAACCACCAGATTTACTGCCTAATGGAACACCATACTGAGATTTCTGAGGTGATAGAAGAACTCCGAGATAAGCTTTTTGGAGTTCAAGTAAATTCATGTATGAATTACCTAGGAAGTTCCTATCCAGCGAGGGATCGTTAAGAGCTGCAAGTTGTGCTGCATACTCAGATGTTCTAAAGTGCTGTAGATACATAGGATCAACAAAAGGGGCCGGAAGAGCACCCCCTGCCATTTGACTTCCCACTCTATTAGGAATATGTGATTCAGATTCAGCTGATAGATTCTGTCCATAAGCAAAGCCTCCTCTGAGCACTCTTGAGTCCATTCCAGGGGCTGCCATAGCTGATACTGCAGCAACATTTTCATACAGTGGTGGCAGATTACCAGCACCAAGTTGCCCAGCCATGATGACAGAGGCCATAGATGGACTCGAGGGATAACCACCCAGACCATAGTTAGGCAAACTATCCACCCGCTGATACTGAGCATTCAAGCCACATCCACCATTAAGAGTGGATGTAGGAGATCCTTTCAAGTATGAGTTGCTAGTAGGAATAGCAGATTTTTGTAATTCGACATGCCAATCAGCTAACAAGGACGAGTTAGTCAGGTCCGACCCACCTCCATTACTCTTGGCCAGATTAGAATAAGACATTTTCGCCGATTGATTACCAGGAGGCATATGCAAATGCTCAGAATCAGATTTTCTTAGATATTTATTTTGCTTGATATGATTTTGACCACTTTGCATGCCAAACAAATAATTTTGATGGTTTACAACATCTTGTTCAATCTGTGGTGCCAGCTGGTTTTCTTTGTTCATTACACCATTTGTTGACAAGTTCATGCCCGACAACACAGATACAAGATCTGCAGACTCATTTATTCCAGAAGAGACGCCGGAAAATGAATTTGGATTTGGACTACCCATGCCTCTCTTTTCTGAGGCTCCAACTCTTCCACCTCCAATAGGTGTTGGACAAGGACTAGGAGCTCTACCAACATGTTGAGGATCAGGAGTGGTATTTCTAGACAAGGAAGAACCTAGGGCAGCAGCATACGTATATGATGAAGGTGGGCCAATAGTCTGGACAGCGGACGAGCCTTGAACATTTGCAACAGTTCGTACAGTATCTGCAGATTTCAATTCACGCCTTAAATTAGCCAGTTCAGATTCAGCAGAATCAATGGTCTCGATGCTTTCATCGAAAGCATTGCGGCTAACTGGACGAGAAGGAGTTCCAGTGACAGTGGTTGATCTCCCCAAGTCATCCTGCATAGATATTACACTAATTCAGCATTTAAGAAACTAAATTTAAAAGGACAGATCAAGGACCAGATTGTGATATTAAGTAACAAGTCATCGACTAATCGGTAACTAAAATTGATAATCATGCAACAGCTCATGAGTAGAGGTACAACATTTAAAAGTTTGCAAGTGTAAAAGAAAGAAAAATACATAACATATCAGCACTGTTGTATAATGTCTGTGAGAATCTTAATAATTTGTTGTGTTAAATTGGTCACGATGTTTTCAGATAGCCTGTTATATGCTTGTTATTTTCATAGAAAAAACCGAACAATAATATCAGATTTCCAAAAATATTTGAGGTAGACTGTTCACCAGTCCATTTTCACACTCCATGTCACCAACCTGCAATATATTAATATTAGGATAATTCCCCTGAACAACCTAGAAGGAAGTCCAATGAGCAACTATATAAACAGGATTCAATAATTCTTATATACAAACACATCATATCGTGTCAAACTCCCTATAAATGGGTATGTTTTAGTACAACCATATTTATGAAAATAAGAGATGTAAACTAGTGTTTATCAAGAGAAAGAAAGTACAAACTCAAGGGAAAGCAAAACAAATTTGTATCCATCCATGACACTTGTCATGAAGCTGGAATTTCAATGAAAATAATGAATTTGCTGTAATGGGAAAATTAACAACATGTCGCAGTTAAACAAAAAGGGAAAGAAAAACACAGTTGTAACTCTTCCGGACAGACGTCATATGGCCAGGTTTCAATAGAAACAGATTCAGCACCAGCCATATACAACAGTTTACATGTCAAAAACCAAAAGGAGTAAACAAATGTTGCAACAAAAAACCAAAGAAAAAGGCGACCACAGATAACTCAACAATTATCAACAAATAAAGCAGATACTGCAAGAAAACAAATACCCCTCAAACAAGTTTAACAATTAAAATTTAAAGGATCAGTAAAGTAAATCACCTGGAAGATTTCAGCAAGACTCTTCTGTCTGCTCCCCAGTCCTATCCCTGAAAAGCCAATGAGTCCATCAACATCCCAATCTGCGCCATGAAGCTTTTCCTGCTCAATCTCACTCTCCTGTTTCCTGGAATCAAACCCCGGTGGCATCGAAAACAAGGACATGTTGCCGCCACTAACATCTCTATTCACTTTCCTCCTATTACCCAACTCACCCAACACCGAACTCTCTCCTCTCAAACTCTGTGCAAACCTCCAATCCTCCTTTGAAAGCAAAGGAGGCGGTAGCCTGGGGTTCAGATTCACATTCGAGTCATAATATGAACGATAAGTTGGATCAGACCTAAGCTCCTCCTCATACGAAAAACCATTATTATTTCCAACTTTAGCCCTAGCTGAAAAGGCTTTGTTATTATTAGCACCAAATCCACCACCACCAAATAATCCACCGACTGCACTCAATGAACCCTCCACGGTTGGTGGTGCAGAGCCACTCCTATACAAGTTGAGCTCACGCTCACGCTCATGATCATCAGCATCTTGCCTATGCTGTTCATGTAGCAATAGCCCTATTTCCTTCTCAAAATCATCACCAAACGACCCCTCCTTGTTTCCTATCATTGGTCTCCTTCCCAATTCAGATAACATTCTCTAAAACCCTAATTGATCAAACCCCACATAACAAAACTAAAAAACAATAACTACCCAGATGCAATAATCAAGCCATAAACCTCAAAATCAAAACTTTCAATCACATAACTCCTAAACCCCATATGTACAACCCACAAAAGCTCAACTTTTAACTAACAAAAATCAAAACTTTTAGCACCTAAGCTAATGATGTCAATCTAAAAAACAAACAAAACAAAAAAAAAAAACAAAACAAAACAAAACAAAACCCAGATGATCAAACAGAAAATTAATATCAAAACATGAATTATCTTCCCCTTGAAATAATTTCATAAATTAAAGGAACTAAATTCATGCACCATATTACAAAAAATCTCAAGAAAACCAAAAAAAAAAATGAGGTTAAAACAAAGACGGGAGAGCAACAAAGAGATCAATCCGGCGGCGATTGATTCTTACAAGAACCCTTAGGGTTTTGTACCCAATTGAAGATTGTTATTAAATAAATATAATTATTATTATTATTAAATGTTCAATTTTGCTTTTATATTTGTTATTTCAAATCAGGAAAAAAAATTATTTACTATATAATATTAATACTGTCACTCATTCATATAAATAATTCAATCATATTTTACCATAAAATAATAAAAACAGCTCAATAATTATTACTTTTAATATAACTTCATGAGTCAAAATATAAATAAAAATAAATAAATGTCCTAAAAATTAGGGTTAATTGACCAAAAGATAACCGACAGGTGTTAGATAAATTTTGCCTTTTTTGTTTTTCAGAAATAATGATGCTTTAAATAAAAATTAAAGTACAAATAAATGCACTTAACTGTCTTAACTACTCTCTGGAATCTGGATCTTTTTTCTCTCACTTGTTAGATTTTCTTCCAAAAGTACTTTCATGTTTTTTTTTTTTTTATAAAAATACTCAATTTATTACATTTGAAATTCAAATATGAAGGGAAAAAATTTACATTTTCTTAAGAATTTTTTATTAATTTAGTCATGACAATGACAAGCTTTTTATTTTATTTTTAGATAGTGAAAGAGAAAATATTGACCTTTTTTTTAAGGCAGCTAGATTTGTGCATTGAAGCAATGCATTATGCATCTAAGGGCATGCAATGTATTGTTATTTTTTTCACGAAAATCTCGCTGTCAAATCATCTGATCCGGGTCTAAATAAAGGCACGAAACAGGTAAAATCTTCGATTTCCTAAATTTTTATAAAAAAAAATGCACAATTTATATTCGAACACACGACATGACAATCAAATTTTAAATTTTTTTTTGCCATCAAACCACGCCCTTATATTTTGTTAAATTAGCTAAAGAGCATATAATGAAAAAAAATTTGAGTTTTTTGTTAACTTGTTAAGCACCTCGTGCTTTTAGACAAATATATGCATATTAACATTGACATATTATTAGATTTTCGTCCTCAAATTGGCGTGATTTGATAGTATAGGGTTCAGGATCTCATCTTGAGGTCTTGAGTTCGAATTCAGAGAGTGTGTTTCTTATAAGAGTCTGGGACAGTCGGGGATTTACCTCATCCGCTTAAGCCCGAAAGGGATGATTCGGCGGCGGGAGTTTCCAACGATTCCAAAAAATATATATATTATTAGATTGTCAAATGATGTATATTCGATAAATGAATTAAATACAACAATATAACTGTAGGGTTTTTTAAGAGAAAAAATAATAAAAAGATCCAATCAAATTAGTTCGATAAATTGATTTATTGAGCTTGATTATCTCAGTTCAGAACGTATATAACTCCTATGGACTAATGAATGCATTTTTGAATAGTATTGTTGGGTAAACCTTATTTCGATTCATCAATATATATGTGGGTGATTTTATGAGGAATCTCTTAACTTTTTAAGTCAAGTAATATTTTTTTTTTTTTGGAAACGTAGAAAATTCCAACATCAAGCCACCCGATTTCGGCTTAAGCGCAGCAGGTAAAATCTCTGACTACCTAATGTTGTTACACAAAATACACTCACTAGACTCGAATTCAAATCTTAACAATCAAATCGTAGGCCATTTACCACCAAATAAAGAAAATACACATTTAATGTGCTAAAAATAAATAACAACGCATTGAAATCTATATTTTATCTATATTTTAATATGTTCATTAACTTAAGTTAAAAGATTCCTCGTTATATATATATATATATATATATATTATATATATATATATATATATATATAATATATATATATATATATATATATATATATATATAATGAGAATGGTGTTGGAGGAAAGAGAGTGCATCCAACGGCTCTCTTTATGTGGCTTAATTAACGGCTCAGATCATTTCATTGGTAATTGAAGCAAATAGAGTGAATTAATTGATGGAAAATGTCAAATTTTCAAATTAAAAATATAAAGTTAAAATAAAATCATTTAATTCTGTAACACCGTGCCGTAGGCACGGCCAAATACTGTAACACAGTGCTGTAGGTACGGGCATCATTTAATTAAAAAATAAAATTATTTAATTCTGTAACACCGTTCCGTGCCGTAGGCACGGGCATCATTTAATTAAAAAATAAAATCATTTAATTCTGTAACACCGTGCCGTAGGCACGGGCCAAATACTGTAATATCGTGCTGTAGGCACGGGCAAAAACTAGTATATATATATATATCGAGAATTTAATATGGGGGTAGTATTTAATTGCTTTTAAAATCTTAGGTAGTTAGGGGTTGGCAAAAATTGATGTAATATAGTGAGGCGGCCCATCTCATATATTAGCTATGATTTTAATGTCTTATGTGTTGTAAATTTATTGCTTGATATAAAGTTTCTGCTCAAAATATTACATCACTAGCAGAAATATCAATTTTTTTATAAGCAAAATGAAAAGAACCCCAGTATTTCAAGATCTTCATAAACTAACTAGCAAAAAAAACAAAATATTAATTTGACAAAAAATATACAACTTGTAAAGTATATTATATATGAAAAAATAATTTTTTTCTTTAAAATAATTTTTTTAATCACTCGTGAAAAATATATGGATAAAAATATGAGCGAGATAGATTTCAGAATATTATGAGAGTAGTTATATTTTTTAGATACGGATATTCGAATAGCTATATATCATAGATATAGAAGCAAATATCACCTCTCATATGTGCACATTTTTAATATATATGGGGTAAATTTATAGACCATATTGTAAATGTTTAAATTCATATTTTCAAAGAATAGGACACCTTTTTGTTGATATAAAATTTTGTGCTATAAATATTTTAGTGTTAATGTTGAAATGACAAGTGATCTTGCACTTTGTGTGTGCCATGCTTTATACATATTAATGATCCATGTGCTTACTTTTGATCCAAAAATATATATTATGGGGAGAATTGTAACATGCGGTACAATAATTGGGACTAGGGGTGGTAATTTAGGCAATAATTCGTTTATTTGTTCGATTCGATTCGCTTTAAAGCGAATATGGGTTTGAAAAAATGAATTCGTTTAATAAATGGGTCGATTTGATTCGATTCGTTTATTAAACGAATTGATTACGAATTTAAGTTACTAGTTCTTGTTAATTTTCAAAAAATATTCGAGAAATTATAGCTAATTATCATATAAAAAAGTAATATTTTTGATATTTGGTAAGATATTTTTAGTAAATATATTAATTACATATTTCATATGTATATATCTATGAAGAATTAATGTAAATCAGGTGTGGTAAATTATTTTATTAAATAATATCATTGACTAAACGAATAAACAAATATTCATATTCGATTCGTTAATAAACGAATCGAATACGAATCCTGATATTAAGATTCGTTTAATAAACGAATCGAATACGAATCCATCACATTTTGATTCGTTTTGTTTAGGATTCGATACAAATTCGATTCGTTTATTCGTTTTGCCACCCATAATTGGGACTGCAGCCATTCAATAAAAAAATTAAGAAATAAATAATAAAAACGTGTCTACTTTCAATTGGACAATCATTCATGTATACATGACCCATAAGTGTACATAGGTTAAATCAATTTAGTTTAAGGTTTGCACCTCGTGAATGCACCTCGAGATAACTTCTATCCAAATATTTATTATCCAACTACACTTCATTAGTTATATATAAACCTCTTTAATATTTTTTTCTTTTTCTAAGTGAGATATAAAATTTGTCTTTTAATTTTTCATCTACATTAGTGTACTTTGAGAAATCTGTAATAAATTATTTTTTCAATAATCTATACTTTTTATTCCTCGTTTTAAGAACTCGTTCAAGATAGACTAGGTGGGTTATATGAGTTCTCACAATTTTTTTTCAAACTTAAATTAAAATTATGGGACCGACTCGATCATGAGATTCATATTAACCCGTATATTCTATCAAATAACATGTTACGATTGACATGATGCACTTAAGTCTTTCTCATTTTTCATGGATAAGAACAAATTTTTATATTCAAAAACTAAAAAAAAAAAGAAAAATAAATGTTATTCATATATTTAGAGCATGTTTGGAATTGTATAAGTTTGAATTATCAAATTATTTGTGTAAAATATAGTTTATTTAAGTTGTTCTTTTAAACCTCTTACAATAACAATCATAAAGTAAATGATAACAAAATTTTATAACCTCAATCCTCATGTGATTATAGAGCTGATCGGGTCCAAACATCCTGAAGGTAATGATATTCAGGCGAATAAGATAATATCCGTACTATATCACACAATATCAAAATAGACGAAATAATATAGATACTATCTCGTATTATTTATAAATCACGATGGTTTGTATGTGATCTACACTACATGTTATCTATAACTACTATTTTTCTTTTAGTTGATAAACTCATTAATTTGAAAAACTAATAAAACGTCAATTAATTTTGGTTGTAGCTGTTAGAGTTGGCAACGAGCCTGGCCAGGACGGGACGGGAAGGGAAGGGATTTGCAAAATCACATATCGTCCCAATCATACAAAACGAGATAAAAATATATAATGATATTATCTTGTTTTACAAAAAAAATTCGTCCCGTAAAATCCCGACCCATTATGATTCAAAATTTTCCTATTTTCGTCCCGTCCTATTTTCAAAACGGGATAAAATTTTTTATCATGAATTCCGTCCCAAACGGGATGAGATCCCGTTGAGACGGGACGAGACGAGTCAAAATCCCAACCCTAATAACTGTTATGTTTCCCTTCATCTACCCCCTCTCTTTAACAGGGCATTTTATCAAATTGATTAATCAAATTTCAATTATTGCTTTCCCCGTTTGTTCATTTGAAAACAATACCTTCTGTTTTCATTTTTGTTTTTATTAATTGACTCTTAATTCCAAACATGCATGTAAAATTACAATACCTTCTGTTTTCATTTTTGTTTTCAAGTATTGGAGCCGGAAACCGGAAGCCGTGAGCTTATTTACCATAATTATAAATACCTTCTGTTTTCAGGCTATTTGCATAATTTAATGTTAATACGCCTGTAAGGTTTTAACTTATTGAGACACAGTTTCAATAAGGGGTGATTGATTCCAATAAAATATCTTTAAGGGGGACAAGCACACATAAATTATAGCCATAAAGATTAAAAAGCTAAGAAATTAAAATACTTACTCTTTCGAGTCATTTTTTTTTATCTTTTGTATTACTCTTGTTATGCTTGAGCCTTTTATACTGCATGGCTCCACCAAACGCTCGAACGATCTCGCCGTTAACCCCCCACGTCCCCTGCTCACATGTAATTGCTGGATCATGCGTGCAACTGTTAGATCATGCGTGCAACTGCTAGATCATGCGTGCAACTGTTTGGTAACTTGCTAGATCGTGGATGTCACCTCCAGTTTGTGCCATAATCGTCGAATATATCTCATAACCGGCCAACCGCTATGGAAGTGTTTCTTTCATTCTTCACGATTCTCTTCACAGTCCTCGAATAGTCCTGGGTTAAGCCTTTCTGGACCGAATCATTCTTCATCCCACCCAGAATGATGTCATGCCTTTTCATCCTTAGAAACATCATCCTTTTTTGTCCTTTGATTCTTTCGGCCTTTTCGTCATTGAGAGAAATTTATTTTCGGTTAACACATGCTTTAAAGTCCCCAATAGATGTGGTTTGGTAGTGTAGAGTTTAAGATCTGATCTTCAGATATTCTGGATTCGAATTCAAAGAATATGTTTCTTATAAAAATCTAGGATAGCCTCCGTTTAAGTTTGGAAAAGATAATTTGACGACAGAATTTTCAACGAGGGGAAAAAAAAAGAGAGAAGAAGTCAGGCTTTAAAATCAATGGAATTAGAAGTTTCACAAATTCAAGCCGGTTAGGTAGGTGCAAATGCTAAAGTTTTATATAAAATCACAAAAATAACATGCATGTAAAATTATAATTTTATATACGGATATGATAATCGTTGGAATAGTATCTAAATAAATCCGAGTTTTGCGCGGGAACCCGATTAATTATATTAGTTTGCAAATTAATGCACTCGCGTCCAAACAGTGCCCTATTCTTAGTCATTTTTAAAAACAAAAACAAAAACCGTATCAGCAAATCCGTTTTCGAAAATTACTTCCATTTTATAATTATGATATTTTCCAAGCTCGGGCGTAACTTCACGCGATCATCTTCTCGTACTAATGTAAGCTTTATTGTCATTAATTTAATTTATTGATTTTAATTCTGTTTTTGTTTATGAATTGATAGAGTTTGTTATACGGTGGAGGAGCGAGATCGGCGATTGTCGGCGGAGGGTTACCTCGGCTGCCACGTGTCACTGATGGATTAGTGGATGGAAGATTAGGGTTTTTGAGAGGGTATTTAGCTGCAATAGGAGCTAAAAACGACTCCTATTTATCTCATGTTCTTGCAAACCCTAGAATTTACCGATTTTTCTCCAGCGAAGCACCCAAGAATAAGAAAAGTAAGAAAATTATTCTTTTTTTTTTTGGTTCAAAATTTAATTTTGTTTTTTAATAGCCTTGCACTGTTTAATTAGGATATTGGAAGTATTTTGATTGATTTTCGTAGAGAAATGCTATGCTGTTAGATTTAATGTGCCGCCTAAGTGGCACTTGGGCGGTTTTTTCAAACACTTGCTTAATAAAATTATGCTTGTTTGACTAGTCAATCCGTCATTTGACTGGTCAAAGGCAGCTTTGGATTCGACAACATAGGTGAAATGTGAGCATTTTGTGTTTAGGAGTTGGGAAAACTTCATCAGGTGATATTGATATTGTAGAGTTAAGAATTATTTGGTAGTAGTTTTACTCTGAGCTGAAACTTTTGTTTATTGAAGCAAGTGGAGTTGCATTTTAAGCAAAATTTAAGGAGGTTTTGATTATGAAATAGTGAAAGTGATTATGTAAGGTAAACAAATAGGTGATTATGGGAATTTTTGGGATAAGTTGTCTGTTACTAGAACAAAGTGTAAGCAAGTATAAATAAATTTTGAAGCAAAAGCTTTGTGTTTACTGAATTTGTTGTTCGGGGTTGACTATCAGTTTAAAATTAAAAGAAAAATCAATTGACTTTAATTTCTGTCGAAGAAAAGTACTTTAGACATTCTTTCTAAGAGCTTTTGAGATCTGTGTTGAAGTAACTTCAACTTTTCTTATTAAGAGAAAGACTTGGAAATGTTAAAGAAGATTGTTCAATCTCTGAATATTTTGTGTTGTGGTCTAGTTTTAAACATAATGTTATGTGGGTACTAATGTACTATCCGTTTCTGCAGATTATGAAAACTTCTACCCGAAAGAGAAGAAGGAAATACCGAAAGGGGATGAACAGAAGTCTGAATCTAAAGGTGACTAACTACTCACTCTTCAAATTATTGTATTTGTTCTCTATCCCCTTTTTGTTGTTTTATGCGTATGATTTTACTGATGACTGCATGTAAGACCTTTTAAAATCTTACTTGATTCTGTCTCCAATTTCAGAGGATTCAAACACAGATGATCATGGGAATTTTCAGGACACTTTCATGAAGCAGTTTCAAAATTTGATCACCCCACTACTAGTGATTGCACTATTCCTTTCTTCTTTTTCTTTAAGTCCTCGTGAACAGAAACAAGTAAGTACTTCCTCGTGTATGCTTTAAGGAAATTTTTAGTTGTCAATTCCAAAAGAGAAAAGGTTGCATCATGTTTCAAACCAATATAAGCAGGACAAGAAGCATTACTTCAATTTATTTCAACAATTTGTTCACCTAATCAATGATGATTGCGATTGGTTTTTTCTTTTATTCGTTTTCTAAGTTCAATTGTTCCTGAATCCTGATGTAAATTTGATAGTTATTTTTGTACAACTTCTGGCTTATTTTCTCTCATTTCCTTTTCCTTTACAGATCAGTTTTCAAGAGTTCAAAAACAAATTTTTGGAACCAGGTTTAGTCGACCATATAGTTGTTTCTAATAAATCAGTTGCGAAGGTGTTTGTAAGAATTTCACCGCACAATCAAACAAGTGAGGATGATTTCCATGGTCCTGCTAATGGTGCCCCTGCAAAAGGACACGGAGGTCTATATAAATACTTCTTCAATATTGGCAGTGTTGAATCTTTTGAGGAGAAGTTGGAGGAAGCCCAAGAAGCTCTAGGGATTGACCCTCATGATTTTGTTCCTGTCACATACGTCTCGGAAATGGTTTGGTACAACGAACTGATGAGGTTTGCACCAACGCTGTTGCTTTTGGGAACCCTCATGTACATGGGGCGGAGAATGCAAGGTGGATTAGGTGTTGGTGGTGCTGGTGGGAAGGGTGCCCGTGGAATTTTTAACATAGGAAAAGCCCACGTCACAAAAGTAGACAAAAATGCCAAAAATAAGGTTAGTCTTCTCTTTCCTCAGTTAATGATGGTGCCCTTTGTTTTACAGCCTCAAAATATGTTACAGAATTTTGCCGTACTTTCTTACCAACAATAATAAAACTGGTAGTACCCTGGAAAAATGCTATTCATGATTCATATTCACCTCTTTTATTATTTGTAATATGTGGGCCATGCCAGGTCTATTTCAAAGATGTTGCTGGCTGTGACGAGGCAAAGCAGGAAATCATGGAGTTTGTGCACTTCCTCAAGAATCCCAAGAAGTATGAGGAACTTGGAGCAAAAATTCCAAAAGGTGCTCTTTTGGTAGGCCCTCCAGGCACAGGAAAAACCCTTCTTGCAAAAGCAACTGCTGGGGAGTCTGGTGTGCCTTTTCTGTCTATTTCTGGTTCAGATTTCATGGAGATGTTTGTTGGTGTAGGACCATCCAGAGTGAGAAACTTGTTTCAGGAAGCAAGGCAGTGTGCTCCTAGTATAATTTTCATTGATGAGATTGATGCAATTGGTCGAGCAAGAGGACGCGGAGGCTTCGCAGGTGGCAATGATGAGCGTGAAAGCACTCTTAATCAGCTTCTGGTTGAAATGGATGGCTTCGGAACAACTTCTGGAGTTGTTGTGCTTGCAGGCACTAATAGGCCCGATATTTTAGACAAAGCTCTCTTGAGGCCTGGTCGATTTGATCGCCAAGTTACCATTGATAAACCTGACATTAAAGGTCGCGACCAGATATTCCAAATTTATTTGAAAAAGATCAAACTTGATCACGAACCGTCATATTTCTCTCAGAGGCTTGCTGCACTCACTCCTGGATTTGCTGGAGCAGACATTGCAAATGTTTGCAATGAAGCTGCTTTGATTGCCGCAAGGGGTGAAAATTCACAAGTCACAATGGAACATTTTGAGGCAGCTATTGATAGGGTCATTGGCGGTCTTGAGAAGAAGAACAAGGTTGTCCGTCTTATTTTTGTCGGGCATTAAATTATTCCTTAGTTCGATCTCTTAATTCTGTTTTCTTTGTTCCTAGCGATCGATGTGAGGAGTTACTAATGCTCATGTTGTAAACAGGTAATAAGCAAGTTGGAGCGCCATACAGTTGCTTACCATGAATCAGGCCATGCCGTTGCTGGATGGTTCCTGGAACATGCAGAACCCTTGTTAAAAGTGACAATTGTTCCTCGTGGTACAGCAGCGCTTGGATTTGCCCAGTATGTTCCTAATGAGAACCTTCTTCTGACAAAGGAGCAGCTTTTTGATATGACGTGTATGACCCTTGGCGGTCGAGCAGCTGAGCAGGTAGCTATGGACTTTCCTTACTCTTTAGCTCTCTGATGTGATGAATAGATTCTTCCCTCCTTACACGTCTTTCCCCCCCTTTTGCAATGCAGGTTTTATTGGGAAAGATCTCGACTGGCGCACAAAATGACTTGGAGAAGGTAACAAAGATGACCTATGCCCAAGTTGCAGTGTATGGCTTCAGTGAAAAGGTGGGTCTCCTCTCTTTCCCGCAAAGAGAAGACACATTCGAAATGAACAAGCCCTACAGCAGCAAGACGGGGGCAATCATAGACACCGAAGTGCGAGAATGGGTGGGCAAGGCATATGAACGCACTGTCCAACTAATCGAGGAACACAAAGAACACGTGGCTCAGATCGCTGAGTTATTGCTCGAAAAGGAAGTTCTTCACCAAGAAGATCTCCTCCGAATTTTGGGTGAACGGCCATTCAAATCCAGTGAGCTCACAAATTATGATAGATTTAAACAAGGTTTCGAAGAGGAAGAGAAGAGCACAGAGTCCCCGGACACTGGAGCCGCGGATGATGGTTCTTCGCCACTTGAACCTCAGGTTGCCCCTGCATGAGATGAATTTTTTTTCCTCCTTGAAGAATGTTTATTATGTAATTTTTAGACATTATCATAGTGTTTAATTTTCCCCCACTAAGATCTTTTTGACAGAGAGTCTCTGTTTGTCAATGTCAATCCTCTTGCCCCTAGGTGTACAATCCTTCCAAAGGCTGTGTTACAGAAACATTGTATTATATGATAAAAGGAAACTAATAAGGAAACTAAAACATAATTAAATCGGAATAAAATTTTCATTAAAACGATAATATTTTGATGATAAATGTAATAAAACGTTTTGATGTTGATATTATCCTCGTTTAGTCTCTATATCATTATTATATGATAAAAAGTGTATTCATTCCCTTTCTTTTTTGTTTTCGTTACGATATTATTTTCTTTAAATAAAAAACGTGGAATAGTTAAAAAAAGTTAAATAAGATACGAAGACTGTATAGGAAATATTGTATTTTAATATTAAAATTATATTAAATATAATATTTTATTATTTTTCTATTTATTGACGGTTAGTGTCAGTGTTACCATATTATTAATTTAATGTGCGTAAAATTTGATTTTAACAATAAGTTTTAAATAACTCTTTATTTTAGCTGAGCAAATCAAAATTATCTCATTAATAAATTATATTTTTCATTAATTTATATGATATATTTTAATAAATTTTCGAATTAAGCATGGGCGATTACCTCCGCTCACCTCTGTGGCTCTGGCTTCGCCACTGATTAGTTGACTGCTAGTTGGTCTTAGTGTTAAAATGTAATGGTTAACTAATGGTCAATTAAGATTTTGACGGAAATATAATAATAAAATATAATATTTCAAAATTTACAAAACATAATTATTATTTTATTGTAAATTTAGTAATAAAATATAATTAACCTCAAAACAAACGATCCGAAATCTATTAGGACATTAAATACATATAATTATAGCACACCCAAAAACATACATGACCTAAAAACGTAGAACTCCAAATCCGAGGGATATATGCCCCACTCAAATATGAGGAGATAAACTACTCCTATTTTTTAGAGATAAAAATTATAAAGACTCGAACATGTGATCTCGCTTGTAATCATATCCTATTATTGATTAAGAAGTAGATAGACAAAAAAATAGAATTAAGCACAATAAAACGAACTGATGAAAAAACGTACATTCAAATCTAAATAATGTAAGGACAAATGCAATCAAAGAAGGGTGATTCAAATCTAAAATCTCTTATTCTTTCAAACTCTTTTTTTATTTTCCGAAAATAATATTTCAAATTCATCAGTCCCGTAATTCTTCTTGTTCCACATAATACATATATTTTTTTTTTTATATTATTAGGTTTATCATAATTTAATTTGAGTTTTATGATTTTCCAAAATTTATATTCGAGTTATTATGGTCGTGTAATTATATCATTGTAATATTTTTATATATGAATAAATTTCATTTTCTAAAAAAAAAAAGAAGAAACAAAACAATCTTTCAAACTCTAGTGCCATATTAAATTTGGGTTCCAGGAGAGAGTTTAAAAATAAATATGTGTTTCAATTTTTTTTTTATTATATATTTTTAATTTTCGCATATACAACTTAATTAAGAATTGGGCCTAAAGTTAAACACTACAAGCCCATATAATAGCCCAGTCCAAACAAGATCAATGCACAACTCAGAATCCCCGGCGAATGGCGACGAGCTAACTGCTAACCCTTGGCTGCTCCGTCTTAGGCGTCGTTTGAACCGAACGCTACAAAAGTTTGAATCTTTCACTGAGAGAGAGGCCAAATTTTTTTAGCTTTAAGCTCTTTGCTGATCTTCAAAGCAACTCACAGAGCCTAAACATGGCAAAACGTGAGCTTTCCAGCACTTTAAAGAACTTGAAGGTACATAAGAGCTTTTTTTTAAATGAATTCAAGTTGAGATTTGAACTGGAATTTCCTTTAATTCACCTGGGTTTCTATTTTTTTATAAATTTTTTTCCTTAAATTATGCAATACTGTTAGCCCTGTAAACTTGTGAGCAGAATGTGATTGTTTTTAAACAATTTATGATTGCAATAGTTTATGCAAAGGGCGGCTCATAGAGAGGAGAGAGCTAAGAAAGAAGAAGGAAATCCTGAAGAGAATTTCATTTCCCTTGATACTGTTAAAAGAAAATGGTACATCTTTTAAGTATATTAATTCATATTATTTTTATTCAGTATTATGCTTTGCTTTGTTATTTCTTATTCTTCTTATTATGGTTTCAATTTTGCTGCTATTGTGTAACAATAACATAATTTATGATCAGGGGTCTCGCATTATTTTGCGACTTGTATTATATGAGTGTTCCTGAAGCCTGAAGGAAAGGCATATATACTTTAAGTTAGATACCTGTATGGTTAAACTGAGGTGGTTCGTTCTTGATGGTTCTATACTTAAACTTAGGCGTCTAATGTGATGATCTAGAGACTGTTAATTCTGTAAAATAGGATACTGATTAATGAATGTTTGGTGCGAAGGCACTTAATTCTAATTATCTGTATGTTTTAGGTAGAGGCTTGTTATGGTATCATACTAATGATCATATATACAAAAGAAGCATGTTGAATCATGAAAGTTCTGAAGATTTCAACATTTGTATAGTGTCAAGGTTAAGAATGGATTTTAGATATTTTCCGAATATTTCACCTTTTTCTTCCATTTAATAATTGTATATTGCTCATCTTTGTATATATGCAGTGTGGTCATAATGGAAGGGGATCCTCATCCAGGAGCTGTTATAGGGCGGATGTCATTTCAAAGTTTTAATCCTTCTATTGATGTGAGTATAAAGGCCGAATGACCTTAAAATTTTCAATTGAATACTGACTGCAGTCCTCATGTTTAAGCCTTTATCGTGTTAGAAATTGCATGGAGAAGCAACAAACTTTCACCAGCCAGAAGCTGCTGCCACATGTTCTGGCAGTCAAGTTGGAAGAAATTCTTTGAGGTATGTTGCTTGCCTTCTTGAATCCTTTTGGAAACTTAAAAGAAATTTATCTCTGTTTTATAGGAAAAATTCTATTCGTAGTTGGGCTTTGTCTGACAAATACTTGAAGATGAATTACAAATTTTCCTTCTTCATGCTGGGTCTGCAATTTACAGATTTATCGCCTCATTGATACCACCCAACTAGATGCTTCTCTCCACTACGGATGATGGGCATAAGTTCTTAAGATGGGGGGCCTGGTCTTTCAGTTCATGAAACAACAATAAACAAAATGAATTGAGTAAAAAATGTTTGAGACAGATAGACTCCATACTGAAAAGTTTCAGGCTTTATCAGAGTATTTTTGTGCGCCAATCATTACCCTAAGAATTTTTAAATGGTTTTACTATGGTAGTGTGGAGATTGTAAAAATTCATAACACAAGTGGTGTGGAGATAGTTTTTGAGTCAAATTTGCATCCATGATTCGGGGCAATGATCTGTCAGCTCTGGTCCCCATGATCTCTCTCTCTGCCCCAAAATTCTAGGAATTCATCTAAAGTATGCCATTTCCACAAGTTGTTTTCTTATGCATGTGGCATTTCTTGTTTTACGGCTTGTAGATGAATATATTTTACACACGCACTTAATACGTGTTAATGGATGTAAAAATAGGTAGAGGATCTGAGGATAATGGTGGATTAAGAGATAGAAGTTCAAAATAAGCATGTGTATGATGACTTGCAAAGAGGATATATTATGACGCATCTGATTGTTTTTTTTCAATGCTTTTTTGCAGAGAAAATGGATTGTCAGAGGATGGGGCGGAGTGCTTGAAAGCTGATAAACTTGATGCTAATGGAGTCCTCAAAAGAAAACAGTCTGAAGTAGAGTCCGAACAACAATATCCAGATAAATCCCCCAAAAATGTTCAAGCTGGCCAAGAAGCCTCACCAAGTAACCATAAAGGTTCCCATAAGCAAGAAAAGCGCGAAAAGCTGGACTGGAGTGTTCTTAGACCACCAAAATTTCCAAACAAAAAGGGTGAGCAAAACTAAAAGATTATTGATTATATTTATTTCCTGGAATGCCTAAGTTGACATGGACATAAACCATAAAAAGAGATTTAGATTTTATGGAGCGTGATAAAACAATGATCCCAGATAAAACATAATGGTGTCAAAAGGTCCATGTAACCGGTACTAACCCAACTAGCGGGAAAAGCCTTTGTTTGGTGTCCTAACATATGGAGCTGTAATCTTATGATAATTTAATTATCAGTTTTCCCAATTAGTCGTTTGATTTCATTATTGTTTGTCCTCTCTTCTGCTTAACATGTACTAAAAGAATAATCATTTATTCAAATTTTAATACTTTTCTGAACAACTTGTAATAATATTTGAGAGTGGAATCATGTTTCTATACATGAAATTTGTCTAGGGTCTTTGTGGTTATCATTTCTTTGGCTTATTTTGCTCGTGAAATTTGAAACTTAGAACTTTAATAATTTGAATGAAGAATGATATGAGAGGAATGATTAAAGCTTTTTGCATCTTGAAATCCATTCAACACAACATAATCATAACCACTGTTGATGCGGGAAAATCAATTTACTGAATTATAAGTTCCTTTGATGTTAAATATCAACATAATCACATCATATTTCTAAAATTAGAATTCTGGAGTGGCACACATTGAAATATTTTGGGAGATATTTTGGTTATTATTATTATTATTATAGGGAGATAAAATAAATCAAGTTTTATACCAAGATATTCTTCATAGACAAATATATCCAAGTATTAATGAGAAAATATTCTTTCCATGGATATAGGAAAGAACTTTCGAACCACGTAAAAATCATGCATGTACTTTATTTTCGACCATTTAATTTATTCCGCAAAATATTTACCATTTTATTGTATGATTAATTAACTTATCCCAACAATTAAAATACTATTCTACTGCCAGAAAATGTATTCAATCCACTGTCATAAATATATAAAAACACAGTCAAGACAGAAAGGTTTCCCAGTTTTGTTTCTCTAGTGAAGCCAGAGAAAGAAAATGTGATAAAACTCAAATCACAACAATATATTTGAGTTCATCACCACCAGAATAGATGGTAACTTGATTGTAAAGCATTTAAGTTTTCTCTAACAAAATGATGATCCATTTGGTTTATAGATCAAAAATATAACAGACATAAATAATATAATCTTATGATATATTAGCTGCAAGTAGTCATGGATGCGATTTTCACTCACCCCTCGATAGGTTTCCAGAGAGAGAGAGCGTAGGCTAATCTCCCCTTCCATCCTTGCAGCATCCACTCCCCAACCTGATCAATAACAAAATCTGGATGAAAGTTCGATTTCACCAAAGTCCTAAGGCTCTTCAAAATGGACTTATCTAGTTCAAGCTGCCTGAACCCAGCTCTCAGATTCCGAGCCTGCCACTGTTTATAAGACTCTGGCCTTTCAACTCTCTCTATACCCTCACATGCAATGACATTCACGGCATCTTTCCCATATACTTCTCTCTCAAATATCATCCTCCCCTGATCTTCTCGAGGTACAGTAGACTCGAACATATCAAAAAACGTGGAGAAATGAAAGAGTGCCTCTCGAAATCGTGGCAGAAAAAAGGGTGCATTGTAGGTACCATTAACAACTCCTTGGATGAATATGTCGGGATTAGCTTTCTTGATCAACTCTAAAACAGCATCTCTTGGACTGTTAATGACCACTGTATCATCAGGCAAGTTCTTCATCCGATACAAACAATTAACAACAGTTATCTCGTCTCTGTCAATCTTGAGATCCTCTAGTTGAATATTCTGCCATTTCTGTGCTATGGCGTTGTACTCAAATGGGACATCAAATCTCTGGGCGTAACATTTTAACCGGCGCCCTGTCTCTTCAATTCTTTCTGCAGGTTTGAACCCTGGCTGAGGAAACTCAATGGCTGTCATACGAATCTTCGGAGGACCACCAAGCCTTTTTGAGATGCGCTGAATGAGGCAAGGCCACTGGAAACCATAACCAATGCCAAAATCAATAATGTGGAGCCTTGTTGATTTCTCTGCTAGTTTCATAATCATTCTGTTTGCCATAAAAAATGACATCCTATTGAAGGGGCACGATGAAACATAAACCTTGTAAGCTTGTATGACCTCAGCAGCTGACGCCCTACTACTTGTTAGATGAGTTTGAATCGGTGTCCGAGTTCCAGCCAGGCGTGCCTCAAGACCAATAGCAAAGTAATGTGCCATTCTTTGGGTTCCATCACCAAAAGGAGAAGAATGCAGCTTAATCTGCTTTAACATATCGTTTGCAGTTCTTTGGTCATAATTAGCCACAGCTTGTGCACACAAATTTAAAAGCGTCCACAAATCGACAACCTCACTCTTCTTTCCTTTCCTCTTCGAGCGTGTTGTTCCACCATTAGATCCTTTTGACTGCTCGTTCTGCTGCACCTTTCCATCCAGTCCTTTTTGCACTAATCCGTGAATGAGACATATTGCAGACTTATTATTCTCACACTTACACAGCACCACTTCATCAAACATCTCTAATGGCTCATTCTCAGCAGGAGATAGCACAGATTGCTTGTTGCTCCTCCCTTCTTCAAGATAATCACCATCCTCCAATTCATCATATTTCCTTCCCCTAGACCCATATGATGAACTGTAATCTCTGTCTTCCCCTTCTTGAGTCTTTGACGAGTCACTCGTTGAGTTAATAATAAAGGTATCATCATTTTGAAGGGAAGTTCTGCAGTTACTATACAAATTTGGTACAAGGACACTTTCAGGTGAATCAATATGAGTAGTCTGAGTAACAGAGGACCCAAAACCCCCTTGATTACTAATCCAATTGGGCTCAAACAAGTTGTTAACAGTAGCACTGCCACTTCTGCTAGCATAATTGCTATTACTAGTGCAATAATCATTCAGGCAATCCGAATTTCGAGGGGTTTCATTTGGTGAAGGAGGGTATTTCTGGCCAAGAACATCATAAAATGATTTCTCAGCAGCTTGGAGAGATAAACAATCCTGCAACATACATGTTTTACCCTCTAGGTCTTCTTCCATTAGTATTTCACTAATATACCTAAGAGTTGCATTAGAAAGCTCAATGGTGTCTCCAGGGTCTCCATTTGAGCTCATGTTAAGTGGGTTTTGATTGTTTTGAACAAAAGATCAATTTTTAGTCCTAAAGGAGAGATCTTTAGAAAAAGAAAATGCAAAAAAAAAAAAAAAAAAAAACCTGAAACTTGGGTTCACTGATTTGCTTTACCCAAAAAAAATTAAAAAATAAAAATAATAATGAAACAAAGAAGCAAGACTAGATGAATAAATAAACAAACTAACTGGGTAATTTCAAGAAAAAGAAGATAAGATTGGAAATATATGAACCATAAGAAAAGAAAAGAAAATTTAATAAACTGAAGCAAGCTTGAAACAACAAAACAGAACAAGATAAAGAGAAGAAACCAAAGTGAAGAAGAAGGAAGATGGTACCTCAGTGAAATGAAACTTCGGCTCTGGCTTCAAGACATGAGAAGATCAAAAATTTGGGAAAAAAAAAATGATAATGGATGGACATATGACGAACTAAGAACTAAGAACTAAGAAGGAATATTCTGTTAAATAAGACCAAAAAAAACAGCCGCCAGCCGCCAGGTCGCACTATTCACATTTCCTAAAGAATTAAAAATATATTTAAATTTATCTACCTCTTAAATTGCATTTCATTTTAATTAGAATTTGATTATTCACCGTGTATCGGTTATAAGATATCTAATGAGCTGGAATTGAGATCTCATTCACCTTAATTAAAATGGTTCATTGACTTTGACGACCAACATACAGGGGCTGTCCATATTTGGAGGCAAAATGGAGAGCTGAGATTAGTTACAGTTGAGGAAAGTTGGGTAATTAATGTCAAATAAAATCGGGTAAGTGAGTCCATCCCTTATTTCATTTTTGATCGAGTGATCAAATTGATTGACGATCACTTAGTTAAATTCGACAAATAATATTGAATAATGTTGATTTAACATAAGGCTTTTATGATACTTTTTTCAGCACATTTAAATTTTATACATATTTACCTTCTTAAAAAAAACATATTTACTTGAATCCCGAATGAGCGTGATTTGATAGTGTATGGTTTATGATTTCACCTTGAATTCCTGAGTTCGAATCCAGAAAGTGCGTTTTTTATAAGAACTTGAGACAATTGTAGGTTTTTACCTGCTCTGCTTAAGCCCGAAAAAGATGATTTGACGACGGAATTTCCAACAAGATATATTTATGCAATTTCTTATATTATTATTAGGGGATATTGGGTGCAATTCAATGCCAAAACTGGATATAAAGTCCAATTCTAAGTAAAGTTGTTGGCTTACCAACAATCATGCTTGCTTCAATCCTCTTGAAATTCCCCTGCTGACTAGTCTTATGACTGCAATCATGTGATATTATTATCCCACTATTTGTGAGTTGGTATGCATGACTAATCTTGGAGGTGGGGTCTATAAATTTTTAAATTTAAAATAAAAAATTTATAAATAAAAATATTATGAATCTTATATCGTTTATGCCCCATCATAAACGGGATTTTTTCGTCAACTTCTTATGAATCATGATCGATAATTATTAGATTTTAATTTAAATATAATTGAATCGTAATTTTATTAAAATATGTGTATAAAAAATTATGAAAAACTTAACACAACTCAATTTGGATCCAAATTCCTATGCTCAAGTGTTTTCTAAGGGTAATAAATACTATAAAGATAACCTCATATCGTAATTTTAAAAGCTTCAAGAATAATCCACACATACAGTCGGTTCAGGTTTCCAAATTTGGGCCAAAATTAGAGGTTTCAAATTTGGAAAAAGTTAATATTCATTATAGTAAAGAAGAAAAAAAAACTCTCTTTTATCGGTAAGAGAACACATATATTAAAAACTCGTCTAAGTTCCCAAAAAACCGAAGGCCGCACCTGAAAAGCTTCATTTTTGTTACTCATCGACAGGTTTCCAGAAGGAAAGAGCAAACATGACCTTCCCCTTCCATCCCTGCAGCATCATCTTGCCATTCTCATCAAAAACAAAGTCCTTGTGGTAATCTGTTTGAACCAATTTCCTCACTCTCTCCAATAGCTTCTGGTCTAATGGCAGCTGCCTGAACCCAGCCCTCATAGTCCTAGCCTGCCATTGCTTATACGTCTCCGGAACATCAGTTATCTCCAAACCCTCACAAGCTACAACACTCATAACTTGCCTTCCAAGTAATTCTCTTTCAAAAATCAACCTCCCTTGATCTTCAGAAGGTACAGTAGCTTCAAACATATCAAAAATTCCAGAGAAATGGAGTAATGCCTCGCGGAATCTTGTGATAAAGAATGGAGAATTATATGTCCCATTAGTGACTCCATGGACAAATAGATCCGGATTAATTCTCCTGATCAAATTTAAAACAGCATCCCTCGGGCTGTTAAGCACTATTGTGTCACCAGGAAGGTCATTTAACCGGTACATGCAAGTAACCACAGTCATTTCATCTCTGTCAATCCTGAGATCCTCAAGTTTGATAGTCTCCCATTTCTGTGCTATGGCATTGAACTCAAATGGGACATTACAGCTCTCACAAACTTTCTTTAAGCGGCGTCCTGTTTCTTCAACCCTCTCTGCAGGGCGGAAACCTGGTTGAGGGAGTTCAATTCCTGTAATGCGAAGCTTGGGAGGCCCTCCAGGCCTATATGACTCACGCTTGATAAAACAAGGCCATTGAAAGCCATAAGAAATTCCAAAGTCTATGATGTGCAGCCTTGTCGCCTTCTCTGCTACTTTCCCAATCGTTTGATTTGTGAAAACATTTGATGCTTTTCTGAAAGGACTTGCTGAAACATATACCAGCAAAGCTTTTAAGATATCAGCAACTGATGTGCTATTAATATATGCTGGAGAATAAGAAGATGTGCAAATTCCAGCCAGGCGTGCCTCAAGGCTATTAGCAAAGTAATGCGCCAGCCTTTGGGTTCCATCACCAAATGGAGAAGAGTGTTGCCGTATCTGCTTTAGCAGCATATTTGCTCTACTTTGGTCATAGCTTGCCACTGCTTGTGCACATTTAGTTAGGAGACTCCACAGATCCACTAGTTCAAGTGTATTCGCCTGACGCGTTGTTCTACCTTTGCATCTCTTTATCTTCTCATCACACTGAAATGTTCGTGCTGTCTCAGAGAGAGGACAATCTACAAAGTCATAGTTACCACCCTTAGGAGTCATGGCCTCATCAAACAGATCTGATTGCTCTGACTCTTCAAGCAAAGGCGCTGAATATTTATTGTTTCTCCCTTCTTCCAAGTAATTGCCATCTGTATGGTGATGTTTTCTTCCTCCTGACACATCTAATGTGTCATGTTTCCCTTCCTTCCCTGCACCAGCTACCACCTGATCATCATTCAGAGGTCCTTCCCTGGACAGCCTTGAAAGAGCACTTCCATGAAACTCAGCTTGGTTAGCAGCAGTACAGTTGCTATCATCATCCGGCCTGTTGCCATTAGGAGAAGGTGGATACTTCTCCCCAAGAACATCATAGAAGGATTTTTCAGTAGCTTGAAGGGCTAAACAGTCCTGCAACATGCAGGTCTGACCATCAATATCTTCTTCCATAAGTATATCATTCATGTACTTGAAAACAGCATAAGAACAGTTAGTATGATCACTGTTGTATGGAGAATACTTGTATGATCTTGGACTTGAATGAGGAGCTATGTCACTAGAAGGGTATTGATGACTCTTTTGATCCATGACTTTTTATTTTCTTTTAGTTACCTAAACACCAAATTGGGTGGACCTAATAAAAAAAAAATTGATTTTCAAGAAGCTAAACTTTAATATATGAATATGAAGCTATTTGTCTATGAAGCTTAAAGAAAAATAAATGTTGAAACTTATGAACTGGTTGTTCTGGTTTCTAAAACAGACTTTAATAAACTCAAAGGAAGAATCAATGCATGGTAATTAAATAACAAATGGGACACGAATCAGAATGCTAACAGAAGGAAAAAATAATTCTTAGGACTTAAGTCAGAGCTTTGAAAGATGCAAGTAATGGAAGGCATATATATAGCCATGTTAATAAGGGGAAGGTGACCAGGTTTTAAGTTCCTTTTCTACGATTTTGGTACTACAATTGGGCTTAGTCCGTAGGTCATTTCCCTCACGATTTTATTCCAAGTTTAAAATAGTAACCCACTCACTTTGAGTCATATTATAAGGGTTGAGGGTATATTCGTAAGTACTATTAGACTATATAAATAAACCCTCAATCAAAACTCCATCGTCAAACCATCTCTTCCGGGCTTAAACGGAGCAGGTAAAACTTTCGACTGTCTCAGGCTCTTACAAGAAATGCACTCCCTGAATTTGAACCCAAGACCTCAATATGAGATCCTGAACCCTACACCAGAAACAGCCGCCTTATCACATTCTGCCGTAGCTTTCAACCACAAATTCGGTGACATGAGCTGTACTACAAGAAATTAAGAAAAAAATTTATACGAAACCGAAAGCTTGTTCAAAAACTAAAGTGAAAGATTGTTCTTATTCGGCATTCTAATTGGAAACATCATATCAGCCAAAACTTGTCTCGTTAGAGGCTTCCTCACTATGTATGTATGTTCATCTCTGCATCAACTTTAGCACCAGATGCTGCTTCAAAACTAAAGTGAAAGGTTGTTCTTATCAGGCATTTTAGTTAACTGGAATCATCATATCAGCCAAAACTTGTCTCGTTAGAGGCTGCAGCAAATCTCTGCATCAACTTTAGAGCCAGAAAATGCATATTGCTTGCCACGTACGTTTATGTATCTGATCACTGAGCAGACAGCAGACTAACTATTAAACTGTATCTTTAAACACCTTCAAAGGCCAGAGCTTCCCTCTAGACAGGATAAGAAACTTCATGGATATGGATATCGGATATTTTTTGGATTTAGATCAATTATTACCAAGGCATTAGTTGCTGTTTTAAGATGGTGTCTTGCTGCCAGCCAGCTGGCGTGCCTCGAGGCCATAGCAAAGGAGTGAAACGGGTGGCTGAGTCCGGTCTCGTTAAACACTAAAAATCGACTAAAATCAGTGAAATCGGTGAATCAAACCAACCGATTCCTAATAAAAATAAGGAAAATTTAACCAGAAATTAATAATAAAATTTTCTTTTAATTAAAATTATTTATGATATTATCTGGTTTTATCAGTTCAACCAGAACAATTCAACCAGTCGAATCAATGACTCATTGTTCAATGACTCATTGTTCAATCACCGATCCGATTTTTAAAACACTATTGGTCATTACTTGTCCGATGGCAATTTCAGGCCAGCTCTATTGCATACGGGTTTTTTTGTTAATCAAATAAAACGGTAGAGTATCAACAAAGTCAAGAGGGATATCCCAATAAAGTTGACATCCCTTTATTTTTCAATCCTCTACTCCCCATTAATAAAATTTATTCAACATAAACCTCATTTGTAACCCAAGAAAACCGTGGTTACAATAATAACAAAAAAAAAAAAAAAAAAAAAAAAAAAAAAAACTGGAAAAAGAAGATAAGATTTTTACCTACAAAAATGAGAGAAATTCCAATTATCAGCACATAAAAAGTTAAAAACCCTCTCAAAGCCCATGGCAAATTCCAATTGCATGCTGCTTCGAAAAGAGGACATGGTTACTTCTGACCAAGAACATCATAGAATGATTTTTCGGTAGCTTGAAGGGCTAAACAATCCTGCAACATGCAGGTCTTCTTCCATAAGTATATCATTTATAACCTGAAAACTTTTTTTTTTTTTTTTTTTTTGAAACGTTGGAAACCCGCCACCAAACCACCAATTCTGAGCCGCGGCGCAGGTAAAACCACCGGCTGTCCCAGGCTCTTACAAGAAGTGCACCACCTGGATTCGAACCCAGAACCTCAAGGTGAGATCCTGGACCCTACACCACCAAGTCACACCCCTTGGGGACTTATAGCCTGAAAACAGCATAAGAGAAGTTAACATTTTCTCAATTGTATGTCGAGTCTCCATCCGAGCTTGAAGCCAAAGATGGAACTGAGTTAATAGAAAGTGATGATTGGTGGATTATCCATCAACACTCACTCATGAACAACTTGTGCAAGACAAATTTTGATGAAAGGGCTTGGACTGTCTAGTTAATTTCTTCATTTCTTCTTTTTTTCTTTCCACTTTGACAAGAAATGGCCAACAGGAAAGTGGATTTAAGGCCAAACAAAATAATTATGCATTAAGGAAGTTCAAAGTTGCAGTGTCAACTTTATAGTGATGAAATTTTCCGGAAACTATCAAGTGAAAATATAAAACTGGGCGCCTTATATATTCAGCAGATTACTATTCACATACAATGATTCTTCAGAGTATTCATGAATCATTAAGATTTGCTAATGACGAGAGCAACCTTGTTAATTAAAACAAAGCCCTTGATTAACAGTTGCAATATTTTTTAAATTCCAAAATTCACTTTTATTAGTGAGTGATAGAGCCAAAATACAAGCTATAACTCGAGGAAATATTTACAGAGCAAAAAGATGAGGTCTAAACTACCCTAAGCACCGTGATAAACGGGGCAACAATCACGAAAAGATCATAGCTTGCTTCCCGAAAGAAAACCAGCAGATACCATCAGCACAGTCAGCCTCAGCAGCAGAAATTCTACGATTGGATAAGTCCCCGAGATTTTCTATACCAGATGAAGTTTTTATGTCCATAACTCTACCACCAACAGCATTAAGACAACCATACTTTGTACATTCACCCACGAGCTTTAACCATATGTTAATTGCTCAAATCTTCCGGAGAGGTTTTACGCACCATGCAAGTTATCTGAGAACACGAAACCACACTGTTTGATCTACCAGATTTCTGCATTTATCGACTATCTAGAACAAAGATGATAGTGTTATATTTACTATGACTAGTCTAATTTTCACATATACATACATAATTTTGTACATGGAAATCTCATATATGTGAATGTAAGAGAAAGCAGAAGAGAGACAATTGAATTTGATAGGGATAATACCTTCATTTGCCTGTCTGGTACTGGAAGATCTCATAGCTTCAAATTCATGACTCCTACGCAGGTACCCAACAGGAGGAAGCAGAAACAATTCTTCCCTTCCATCCCTGAAGCATCCAGTTGCCGTCCTGATCAATTACAAAGTCCTTGTGGTACCAAGCCGTCAACTTATGCCTAAGTTTATCCATCAACTCCTGGTCCAATGGTATCTGCTTGAACCCAGCCCTTATGGTCCGCCCCTGCCACTGCTTGTATGTCTCAGGCCTCTCAACCCTCTGCAAGCCCTCACAGGCAATAACATTCATTGCCTCCCGCCCAAAAACTTCTCTTTCAAACATCAACCTTTCTGGATCTTCACGGGGTATAGTAGTATCAAACATATCAAACAACGAAGAGAAGTGAAAGATTGCTTCCCGAAATCGTGTGACAAAAAAAGGAGCATTATAGGACCCATTGACAATAGCATTGACAAAAATATCTGGCTTTATCTTCCTGATTAAGTTCAAGACAGCATCCCTCGGACAGTTCACTTCCACAGTCTCATCAAGTAGGTTCTTAAACCTGCAGAGAGAGTTCACAGCAAGCACCTCATCCAGGTTTATCTTCAGGTCCTCAATTTGGATGGTTTCCCAGTTCTGTGATGCTATGCAATTGTACTTGAATGGAACTTTAAAGCGCTCACAATACTTTGCCAAACGACGACCTGTCTCCTCAATTCTTTCAGCTGGCCTAAAACCAGGCTGGGGAAGCTCTATCCCAGTAATTCGCAGCTTGGGAGGGCCCCCAGGTCTCATTGAGAGAAATTGAATGAGCATCGGCCATTGGAAACCATACCGGATTCCAAAATCTACAACGTGAAGAGTTGTTGCTTTTTCAGACACTTTCATAATCATTTTGATGGCAAATATAATGGCTAACTTCTTAAATGGGCAGGAAGAAAGATAAAGTTTAAAAGCTTTCAGCATATCAGCAGCGGATTTCTTGGGAGCGAGGGACATCAAGAAATTTTTAGTTCCTGTTCCACTTCCAGCAAAGCGTGCTTCAAGGCCTTTTGCAAACCAATGTGCCAGCCTCTGAGACCCATCACCTGTAGGTGAAGAGTGTTGCCTAATCTGCTTAAGTAGCTCAGTAGCAGTCCTGCTGTCATTAGAGGAAACAGCTTGTGCACAGAGAATTAGCAGTGTCCTCAGATCCACTGTATCTTTCTTCTTCCCCTGCCTTTGGGCACGAGATTTCCCACCAGATCCATTTGATTGTCCATTTAGCTGCAAAATGTCTTCACCATGATCCTTGCAAGTACAGAGTGTAGGCTTACCGTTTGAATCGATATTTAGCAGCAACACCTTATCAAACATATCAGATAATTCACTCTCTTCCATATAAAGAGCCGATTGCTTATAACTCCTCTCTTCTTCTAAACCTACATCTTCCCGCTGATGATTCTTTCTTCCCCTTGACCCTTCGGGTGAGTTCTCCCACTCTTCCTTCTCCGCCTTGACCCCCACCTTGGAAGGGTCTTCCGTCTGCTCAGCAGAGAAAACGCGGCTTTCCAAACCAATAATTAATTGATTACCAGTAGGAAGAAACTTTCTAGCTTCCTCCATCCCTTTATTGAACTTCATGACAGACTCCCCATCACTTAACATGTTCTGGGCCAAAAACTCATTCACAGAGCTCATCAACCCATGACCTATAGTAGCCATGCTCTCTGATGGGTTGACAGAAAATTGCGAACTGTACTGCTGTGAATTGGACTGAAAATGGTATTCATCAGGAAGAGGATTTTGTAACAAGGAGCCACTATAATCTCCAGTATCGCCAACCAACAGGGTGTCAACAAAATCACTACCACCACTACTTGTGCCACTAAAACCACCAGAATTACGATTAAAATCACTGCTACTATTAGAAAAACTGTTGCTATTCTCTCCACTCTCGTTATTCAGGTAGACAGAGGGTTGAGTTTGATTAAATGATGAAGGATAGTACGGCTGCTGCTCACCTAGTACTTCATACAGTGATCTCTCAGTGGCTTGTAAAGCCAATGGATCATAAAACATACATGGCTTCTCCTCCATTTTCTCTTCCATAAGCATCTGGCTTATGTACTTGAGAACGGGGTCCGAAGTATCACTATCATCTGAGGGAGAGGAAGCCTCTCCTTCTGGACTCCAGCCCGAAGGAGGAGGAAAAGATCTACCATCCGGGCTCAAACTCATAGAGGCTCCCACAGATTCAAAGTCTAGACTCGCGGTTGATGATGGAGTGATTATACCAGGATCAGGATCAAGGTGTTTAAAAGGCATATTCAAAAAATTTAGATCAGGGGAAGGTATAATAAACTTCAATCCATTTTCAACAGGTGAGTACTGATTTGCATTTGGAACAATGGTTTCATCATCAACTTTGAAACCAGAGAATCCATTGGAATTTGGATCCATGAACATCAACAAATCAAAATCCCACCACCCAAAAGCCTAAACTCAAAATCAAGTTCAAAATAGAATAAAGCCAACCCTTTAAAGCTAATTTTGCAACAAATGGAATATGACAACACAACAAGAACATAAAGAAACAGAACCCCAACTAAACTACTAACATATTGCAAGTACCAAAACAGACCCAGATAAATAAATTGAAGCAAAAACAAAAACAACAAACTTTCAAGCTATAAAAGGATTAAAGAAACCTGAGAGATGTTACAGACACCAACCAGGTGAGCAGAAACTGAACAGCTACTAGGAAGGAGAGGTGTCTCTATATAACCGAAGGCAAAAGGAGGAACTTTCCAGGAAGAGAGTTAATGGACTATCATTTTTAAGAATTTGGTCAAAACTACTCTGACAAATTAATACACAAAGACAAACCCTTTGGACAATTTCGCTTCGGCCTTTTACATTTTTCCAATGTGTTGATGCTGCGTTTGACTAAGCTGGGTTCTTGATCCAATATGAAAGAGACGAAAAGGTCTTGTAATGGCACTATATATGTTCCAATGGGTGTGACTTTGTGGTGTAGGGTCCAGGTTCTGAGTTCGAATTTAGGGGGTGCATTTCTTGTAAGAGTCTGGGACAGCCGATAGTTTTACCTGCGTCGCGACCGTGGCAGGATTTACACCGTTTCAAAAAAAAAAATGGCACTATATATGGAACCCCACACGTGCAATCATGCGGCTGGGATTGGAGCGTCATCTTTATGTGCTTGATGGCCTCATATTATGAAATTTAAGTAAAGATTACACGTGACAGTTACTGGTTGTTGACTGACAAAACCAGATTATAAACATTTTGAATTGAAACTAAATGAAGTGAACTCCACTCAAAGATAATTTTTCAAGCACGTAATTTATTACCTAACTTATTTTTCAAGAAATGA